>JAOTAY010020098.1:0-13451 GCA_025629805.1 Erythroxylum baracoense
TTTACCACCAAGACATAAACCTCTAGAGTCTCCTTAACTTCCTTCTCAAAAGCTTGCCCACTAAGGGTTAGCAATGTCTTTCCCTCCTCTCTAAAAGTCTTTAGCCTATTAAAGGTTGCATTTGTGGGTAGCATGGTCACTTTCTTACCTTTCCATTGGAATGAGATTGTGTTATCTCTTCCCCTATAAGTAATATCTATGTCAAATTACCATAGCCTTCCTAGGAGTATGTGGCTTACATTTGTGTCCACCACATCACAGTAAACAGTAGCCTTGTAAGACTTTCCTATAGAAATAAGAACTTAACACACTTCAGTTACTCTCAATGCTGGCCCACTAGTAAGCTAACCAATGGTGTAAGGATGAGGATGCTTCTCAATAGGAAGCTTCATATGATCCAGTATCTTTCTTGCCACTAAATTCTCATCACTGCAATTGTATACAATCAAGTTGCACACCTTACCATTAACAGTGCAAAAGGATCTAAAAATGCTTCTTCTTTGTTATGACTCCTCGGTTTTAGATGAACAAAGTATCTTCCTTATCACTAGACCAACTCTTTCCTCGGTAACTTCTTCAGCAAACTCCTCTTCTTCTTCTCCCTCTTCTTAAAGCTCTTCCAAATCTTCTTCATCTTCATTAAGGTAGTCTTCTTTTTCAGCAATGTTGATTATCTTTCTCTTAGGACAATTACTAGAGATATGTCCAGGCTTTTGGCATTTATAACACATGTTTATTTTTGGTGGTGCATATGAATTGGAACTCTTAGGAACTCCTCTACTGCTGCTGCTGTTGATGCCACCTCCTTCAAAAGGCTTCCTTTTGTCTACTTTTAGATCTTTAGGGACATTATCGATTTTCAATGTTTCAGCTAATGCTTTCCCCTTTCCTACCACTTCATTTGGAATTTGTTGAGTTTTCTCCTAGGATATTCAAACCTCTTCGGTGCCTTTTCCATCTTTTCAGCTCTCAAGGCCAATTGGTAGGCCTCCTCTATGTTTCAAATTGTGTGCATTCCAAGCCTTTCACTTATGGACGATCTTAATCCTCTAAGATACCTTGAAACTTGCTGCATGTTGAATTCTTCAAGATTATTGCGTGCTACCAACCTTAAGAACTCAGAATGGTATTCCTCCACACTCCTAGAACCTTGGATGTAACTTTGATAAAGATCAAATAAATACAACTCATAATCAGGGGGTAAAAGTCTAAAGAAAAGGGCTTGTTTCAATTTCCTCTAAGATCTGATTGGTGGTTTTCCGTTCCTCTCCCAATTCTTTTGAAGATTACTCCACCAAACTTTAGCACCACTTTTTAATTTATAGCCCACAATTCTCACTAGTTTGTCATCCATCATCTCTTGAAAATTTTCACCTCATCAATCCAATCAAGAAAGCCTTCAATGCTTGGATTTCCACTAAAGTAAGGGACTTCAACTTTAATCTTGTAATCATCTTTACCCCTTTGGCCTCTTCTTGGTTGGTCTTGTCTTAGAATTTCTTCATCTAAACTATCTTCCATGAGAGGCATTTGATTTTGATCGTGAGCTCTCCTATTTTTTGCATTGCTTGGAAGATCACGTCTGCCAATAGGTTGGGGTTGATGTAAACCTCTGCCTTGAGCTCCATTAAGTGGTATTCCTCCATTATTGGCTTGATTAAGGCCCATAATGATTAAAAGTTGATCCATACAAGTCGTTAATCCATTAATAGCCTTCAAAACTTTGTCAAATCTCTGGTTATCTCCTTGATCAACCATGTATACTGGTTAGTCAAAACTGAAAACGTTTGGTTTGACTTTTCTAGGTTTTGGATGAATTGTTTAGGTTTTAGGCTGGAAGATGGGTTGGACGGTGTAGAACAGAAACTAAACTGAGGAAAGGTACCAGGAAAGAAATTTAGGAAAATTTTTCTGGATTGGTAGGGCCGGAAGATGGGCTGAAAGGCACCAGAAAATTCAGGAAAAAATTTCTGGGTTGGTAGGGCTGGAAGATAGGCTGAAAGGCACCAGGAAAGAAATCCAGGAAAACTGCATTGTAATGCTTTGATATCAACTGACACAACGGAAGTAGTTAGGTATAGATTTTTAAGTTAATCTCAGAGTCAAATCCAAGCATAAAACTTAGGATTTAATCAACAAGAGAAAGACAAATTCTCTCAGGAAAATTCTTGCAGAAACTTTATTAAGGTAATGTTTTCAGGGGGGTTTTTTTAAAACATCTATTAACCTTCCCTTTTATATCCCTAACATGGTATATAAGAGTCCTCATTCTAGTGTGAATAGGATTGATGAAAATCCTTTTCTAAAGCTAACTTATTTCTTTTCTTGCTGGACAAGAAAACTTCCTAACTAGGAAACTTAAAATAAAACAGAAACAAATCTTAATATAATTCCTAATGGGTAAACAGTAACAAAACCTAATAGGTATATGACAACAAAACAAATCCTTATAGGTTCAATCCTTTATTATTTTGAACATATGACCTTTTGACACCATACTTTCCACTTCACCAACTCAACCACCCCTAAGAGGCCTTGTTGTCTAAATCGTTAGAACTGAAAACCTAAAATTAGTTCATTCTGAAACCAAAAAAAAAAAAGAAAGCTTAGGATAACAAATTGAAAATTCATTTAAATTGTTAGATTATCATCACACCACATAAATATGATAGAGTGTTTTTGTTCGTCTCACACTAATATTACATAGTCTAATTTAGAAAATTTTGAAATAATTTATTTAAATTTAATTAAATATAACATAGTCTAATTTAGAAAATTTTGAAATAATTTATTTAAATTTAATTAAATATAATAATATTTAAATTTTTTACCTTAAGTGGTGAGTCAATGTCAATAATGTTAATAGAAATATTAATATTAATTTATAATTAAAAATAAATATTTAATTGTCACTTTTTTTAAATTTAAGTTACAATTTTCGCTTTTTTTAATTACGATTATAATTACAAAATTGTACAAATCGTAATTTTTTTACCGGGTTCTTAATATCTCTGTGTTGCCTGAACGACGTCCTCCCTTCCATTTATCTCATTTTAGGGTAAAAATCCATATTTCCTTCTATTATTTTTTTCTCAAATTCTTAATAGAATTAATAGTTAATATGTTTCCAATTATGTTATTTGTTAGTTTTGTAAAATTTTCATGAAAAAACTAATAAAAATTTTCTTTAGAATGTTAAATCATAAAAAAATTATTAATCAAATTAATAATAATACATATCATATTTTTGTATCTTTCCATATAAAGAGAAAAAACTAAACACATACATTCATTGTCGAATTTTTAGATGAAATTTTAAAATTATAAAATAATTCTTTAATTTTATATTATTAAAATTTATAATTATATTTATCTAAATTAACATAAATATTTTCAAGAAAAAACATCTAAATAAAAGACCCTAGCTCAAATCTGGATTCTTTTTAAGACAAAATTTAAAACGTATGTTGAGTCTGTTTGAGCTTTAAACAGCACTTCTCAACTAAAATAGTGTCAACTCAACAACCCCAAAACAAAAAGAACTGCTAAGTTGGGTGTCAAAAATAGACTGCAGAACACTCCAAAACCAAAGAAGTCCGCAGCCGATTCTCCACCCGATATTCTTTAACATCTGCAAGAATAATCCCATTCCTGATGCAGCTTCTTAACTTGCTTTCGCTTTGGGAGCCTTCTTCTTGATTTGTCTCCTTGGAATCAAGTTCTTCATCCCTATGAAGTAGAGTAACGCGCCAAAAAGTGCAACATTCTGCAAACATATCATAAAGTTCAGCAAAGGAAGAATCATGAAGGCAAAAACAATCTTTAAGACAACAAATTTTAAACCCAACCTTCATGAATTCATTTAAGAGTGTGGAATACTCGGGTCGATTACGACTGTAGTTATAGAAGTCATACAAGAGTGGAGAGGTAACCGCCAAATGAAGAAGCTAAAGCAAAATGAAACGTAAAGACTTTGTTAAGTGAGAAACAAACGTTCAATCTAATAAACTATCAAAGCAAAGGAAGTCCTAACCAGTATATAGGCACCAAAAAGGCTCCCAAATATGAAAAGAAGGCCTCCAAGACCCTTTAGAACAATTACGGTCGCAATGAGATGCCTAGGCTGTACAAAGTTCCTCCGAATCAGTAAAAGTATATCAATAAACAACAATGAAGGGAAAAGAACTAAGATCTCAAGGGTTATTAGAGTTATAATCGGAGGTTAAGAATCTATTACGTCAATTTCGGGTATTTCCACATCAAAATTCGATGATATATGTTTTTTTGCAATAGCAAGTTTGGCCATCAACTCCTTGGCAGCAGGCCCACCATCATGACCAAAATCATTATACCTGGCATGACAAGCCACATTATTTCAGAAGCACAAGAAAATAACCTTCGGATCCCGGTTACCAAGCACACAGTGTATAAGATTTGTGGAGCATTAGCTCACAGAATAGAGCATCAATGTGTGATATTAAGCTGCAAAAATCATTGAAAGTGCCTAGCAAATAAAAGAAAAACCAAAAAAGAGAAATGTAATAAATAAGAATAACCATAAGAATCTACTACACTCAGGGACTTATATTTCTAGGTCAATCTTCCACATTGTCATTTCTCTTCATGACACACTATTACAATCAATTCTAAGCTAGACTCAGATTCGACCTGCACAATGGCTTCCATAATGGAGTGCGAATCAGGTAATAATCCAACAACAGACATAAGCTATCAAATTTTGCAGACATCCAAATAACTGTTTCTCCACTTTAATACAGATCCAGTTTAACAACTGGAAGCCTTGGCACCTAAAGATTAAAGTTTACCCAAATGACAATACAACTAAAAGGACAAATAAGTGATCCTCATTGCTCCTTGTACTTAGCTAGCAACGAAAATGAGCATTCTATCATCTCTAAATTTAGTTTTTCGGTTCATGGTTTTTTCTAAAGCCAGACTAGCATGTTCCCAAACCTTGGCATTTGGATTGACTAATAATTTGAACATGCCCATGAAGTATAAATTCCTGTTTCTTTCCTATTTTGAAAAAGGACTAGCAAATCTTTATCTGCCTCGGTCAGAAACATTTCCTCTTTTGCCTTCAACACGTCAGGCATCTTGATTTACATACAAGCATTGCATACACTCGCATACATGTCTAAGAACAAAACCTTCAATCTAGTAACATAATGACCTTTCTTAACTTTAGATGACTTGCACAAACTGCAGATAACAAGACCAAGAGAGGATGGAAAATTTGAACAGGAAAAGCAGATCGTAACTTCTCTTACAATAAAGCGGTTAACTAGAAGATATATGAACTATCTAACAACCCCAGAACCAATACTCTGTTTCAACTGAAAATGAAAACCAAAAGAAGTATGCAACTTCAATAAGTTCAACAGGACCAGTTCAATCATCAGTAGATTACCCACCAAGTGATGTTCAGTCTCTGTCCAAAAACAAGATCTTTAAACCTACTTGGTTAAAATACCAACAATAACTAAAACCGAGGAATGCAACAGTAGGAAAAAAGACGGCAGAGCAAAGCACATAAACCACTGATAACGAAGATGCGAAAAAGGGTAGGAGTGGATCTAAAAGAAAAGCAACAGATCTATAGAAAGGGAGAGTATTACATCTGCCAAGCGGAGAGAATGAAGAGAGAAGCGAAGAGGACTCTGCCATGGAAAGAGAAGAACCCCATGTTTTTTCTTCGGTTTGATTTCTTGACGTCTTGACCTCAAGTAATGTCTCCCTGTCTCCCTCTTTATCTCTCTTTGTCTGTGTCTCTCTCTTCCTCTGTCTCTTTTTTGTCTATGAGAGAGTTTTTCAAACTTTAAAAGCCACGTCTTGGGAGTAACTTAGAAGGATGGTTGGTTGTTGGGTCTTAATTGGACAATTATAACCTCACTTACTCTCGCTTTCTTAACTATTATTCTTTTTTTTAACTTTATTTTGTATTAAGTTATTTTAAGGGGGAAAGCTGTATTTTGGAATATTAAATCGACTTGAATATGTTCTTAACATCTCGATTTTTTATAACTTCAATTTTAATTTAATTAATTTAGTTTTTAATTTTCTTTTTTAAGTAAAACAAGAACGTATTTGATAATTAAATAACACATTTCGAATTTAATAAAATAAAAGGATATTGCTACCCGTGACAGTCTCAATTAGGGTATCAATTCAGACAATTAATTAGCAATCAAATTAGACTTAGAGATTGAATATATTAACATCATCTTAATCTTTTATAGTTAAAGAGAACATATTTTATAATTAAATAACACATTTTTATTATTTAATAAAATAAAAGTACGTTGTTCCAATGATGGTCTCAAATTGGTACAAGTCCACACAACTAATTGGCTACCAATTAGATTTTTCTCCTTGTATTTAATTTGCTAGTGAAATCGCCTAAGAATACATATTCATTTATAGAGTTTAAGAGTTTGCTGAAAGAAGATGAGTGGATAGACATTAAACAAAGTTGAGCTTTGCCCATAAACAATCAACAAGGTAAGGCAATATATCATCAAATACTACACCAAAATTTGTACTCCAGTAGTTGAAGAAACCGCAAGATTCGATTAATTCATTAAGACACTAAAGCTCAAATGCCAAATCCTTTACACCAAAACTAACAAGTATGCTAAGCCTGTTTGAACTTTGAAGTGACCATCTGTCTCAACCCATAGATCAAATCCGTCTAACTTTGGCAATCCTAACACCAAAAAAAAAAAAACTACTAAGTTGGTATCATAAAAAGATAAGTTCACAACTACAGAGCATTTGAGAGCCTGCAAGAAGTTGCTTTGGCCAAACTTAATTTGCTTTTGCTTTGGAAGCCTTCTTCTTGTTATGTCTCCTTGGAATCGAGTTCCTCATCCCTATGAAGTAAAGCAATGCACCAAAAAGTGCAACGTTCTGCAAAAATATCATCAATTTTAATATCAAACGGACGTCATGTATAAATGTATAACAAAGGAAAAGCAATTCTTAAAGACATCAATTTAAACAAACCTGCAAGAATTCATTTAAGAGTGTGGAGTACTCATGACCATCTCTACCATAGTTGTAGAAGTCATACAGAATTGGAGAGGTAACCAACAAATTGAGAAGCTAAAATAAATAAAAAACGATAGAAGGCATTACTTTTGGTTAATGATCAGTAATAGATTGTCATGTGAACATTCACAATGGCTTGACTGAAATATCATAGGGAAGGGGACACCAACCAATAGATAGGCACCAGATAGGAAGCCAAATATAAACAGAAGGCCTCCGAGACCCTTTTGAACAATGATAGCTGTAATGAGGAGCCTCGGCTGTACAAAGTACATCCCAATCAGCAAAATGTACATGATAAAAGAATGACAGGAATTTAGCATAGCTCTTGAGGATTTATTAGAGTAACAATCAGAGGAAATATGGCATTACATCAATATCAGGTATTTTTTCAACCAAATTTGAGGGCATATGTTTCTTGGCAACTGCAAGCTTGGCTATCAACTCTTTGGCAGCCGGCCCACCATCCTGATCAAAATCATTATACCTGTAATTCCGAGATAACAGTAAATCAGAAGCATTCAAATATTCCAAGCACAGTTTTAATTACATTCTGCAACCACAATTGCGGTTGCAATAATGCAATTGCGATCCGGAATGTTTCGGGCAATCTGCAATTGCAGTATACCCTGTAGTCCACAATTTAAAACCTTGAATGTCCAAGTAAGACAGCAAATCCATGTAGGCAATCTGATCGGATTATTGAGCTCTTAGAATAGAAAGAACATCAATGTTAGCTAGACCACTATCACAAAACGTAACCTGAAAAACAATAATCAGTAACCAGTAGAAGCTGTTCAGCTCCATGGCTTATATTTCTCCCAAATATTCATGACATTCTTAGGAATCAGGTTACATCTAGAGACAGAATCAGATTAAAACCTACACAAGGTGTTTGTTTATATAAATTTCTTATTTCTTTGGGTGTCGGCTAATAATTAAGCACAAGTCTCAATTATCTCCTAATAATGCAATTAACAGATGAACTGGGCCATGACCACACAAGCAACTGCTATTCAGCGACCATTGAGCAAACAGTAAAATTCACAAAAATTGCAATTCAAACGAAAAGAAAGATGCAAGCAAAAGGGGGGTATGAGTGGATCTAGAAGAACGTCGATTAGAAATAGTGAGAGAGAAGGAGAGATGAAGAGATTACATCTGCCAAGCGGAGAAGATGAATAGGTAAGCGAACAGCACTCTACCAAGGAAAGAGGCGAAACCCATCTTTCGATTTGGATTGCAAAGACGAGAAACACTCTCCGATTTTGGGGTTTCAATTCCCAAACTGTTGATATTAACAAGACACCAACAGAAGAAACGATATCCTAGGAATATCTATTCACTCCTTGGTAACATGCAACACGAGGACCGCCTTAGTGTTTTCCTGGATTAAAAAAAAAAATTAAGTCCATCATTTTATATTAATATTGATTCTATTACTTTCATATAACTCATTCAATTAATATACAATGTCTATTTTTCTTTTTAAAATTAATAACATAATTTTCATTTGATACGAGAATCTTGGCATAAAATTTTTCAATGCCATGCAAATATTATAGGAAATTTTGTTTGATATGGTCAGTCAATTTCTTTTTTTGATAATGACAATTTATCTTTCAGAAATAAGAGATATAAAAATTTAAATAATTTGTGAGTTTTTATTAAATCTCCTTATAGAATAACACATAAACTCTTTTATAATATTATAATAGTTTTATTTAAAAATTATAAATCTCAGTGTTGAATGAAACATAAATTTAGAAAATATAATAATTATTAATATGAGACCAAATATTAATTTTGTTATGAAAAAAAAGCTTAAACTTTATATATATCTAAACTAAATATCTTAATATTGTATTTGAGTTAATAAAAATTATTTTTAAGAATATAATTTAGGAAGGATTGTTTCATTAATTAATATAGTGATGTATCTTAGGTTTTGTTTGAAATTAATTATTAAAACTCGTCTTAAATATAGTTATAAAAATAACTTATTGAAATTTAAAAAATTTCAATCACTTTAAACTTTAAATTTTAATCATATTATATTTAACTTTCAAATAAATCATAAAATAATTATTTTAAATTTATATTTTATATAAAAGCAGAAAATTATTATTTTAGTATTAGTTAAGAACTAAAAAGTTACATGTAATATATATATATATTTTTTAAATTATTTAAAAATGGTATACTCCCAAAAAATATTCATTAAATTAATATTATTTTTATATTATAAAATTGTGTCAATTTAGCCACAAAATGTTGAATAATAAAATAAAATGTATTTGCAATATTATAGCAATAATTAATTTATAATTTCAATTAGTTATACTTAAAAAAAGTCGACCACTTGTTAAATATTAAACTAAATTATGATGGAATAATTAATTTTTATTTTTATTTTTTAAAATTGAAGAGAATTCTTATGCAAGATGGAATAATTAATTCACACTATATATATTATACAAAAGTATGAAATGCACCTATATATGCACCAATGAAAATATACGAAACCCTTTGAACTTAGTCTCGTGGGTTTCATAATAATTAAAATTTGACGGGGCATCGTAAGTTTAACTACTATTTAACTAAAGGACTCAGGAAGAGAAATATTATGAGAATAACATTAACTTCCCTTTCTTTTGACATATAAAATATACAGAACAAAAGACACGAGCTCTTTTGTATTTTATTTTATTTTTAAAATATAAATTTTTTATAACTTTATTTTTAAAAATATTAAACTTTTGTTAAAAAAAATTACAAAATATACATGACATGAGAGCACACATGGAACAATCAAATATTATTAACATGAGGATTCAATATAGTTTTTAAATCATATTTAAGTTAATAATTTTATATGATTATAATATATTATTATTTTATAATGAATTTAGTTAATTAAAATCAAATTTAAAAGATAATTGAATTCTCGTTCCCTCGATATTTAATTGGTCTATATTATTCGTCGTATTACTTTTGTTGACTATCAGTTAAAAAAAATTTAAGAGAATGAATTATTCTAAAATCTTAATAATTATAGAGATTTTTTAAATAATTTTAAAGATTATGAGATTTTTTAAATTGATTACCCTGGAAAAATTATTATAGATATTTTTTTAAATAATTTTAAAGATTATGAGATTTTTTAAATTGATTACCCTGGAAAAATTATATATCTTTATTCAAATATATATCTCTTTGATACTCTCTCTATAAGAGTTATAGTAAAGGAGACATTATATTAAAACTTAGAATCATCACGTACTAACCTCATCTAGTCCATTAGCTTGATGGGGAGGAAGAGGCATGGCCGTATGGGATGCCACTGCAGTGCCATTAAAGTATTATTGTGATAAAGAATAAAGATGAGTCCAGCTTTAAGAGTCACAAGCAGCCTTAAATTACGTGGCCGTATGGAATCCAATGTGAACTTGAAAAGTTAATGTGCAACGGTTCTTTACTTTTCTTCCTCTGATGCATGGGCTCGTTATTTCTTTATTAATGACTTCAGATCTAAATCCCTCATGCTCTGAACTTTGGATGAAGCTGCCGACTCCTTTCTAAAAGTTCGTTTCTTTATAATTTAAGAGAGTTTGGTCATGTAACCCTGAGGAGAAAACTCGGTGGATCCAAACTCTTTGTAATTTTCCGAAATTTAAGGTCATCTTGCTTTTCTCCTTTAAATGTGAAAGTTTTAATCATTATTTAAGAATAATTTATAAAATTTTTCTAAATATTAGTCAATTTTTACAATAATAATATTCAAAATAATTAAAAGTAAAAATAAAAAAGCCAACTTTTAATTTGTCATAAAAATATTTTATTGTTAATTATATAATTGATAATTTCGGTACATTAAGTCATATTACCAAATTTATTTACTACGTGGCAAACATATAAACCTTAAAAGATAATACATATTATAATTAAAAAATAAAATTATGTTAATTTAAAAACTTAATTGTCTTTTTTATAATTCTAAATTTGTTTTAAAAATTTCAAATCTCTCTTTTGCTGTAATTATAAAATTGTCTCTCACAAATTTATGTACTTTGTATATTAAAATTCAACATATACCTAGGATAAATTTTGATTTATTTGTAATTGGATCACTGTTGGTGCCAAATGTGCTTAAACTCTGCGACTTGCAATAGTTGGATGATTGCTCCCACTTTATTACGGTTGATTGTAACTTGTAAGTTCTTGTCACATTATCCGCCAACATGTAGAGTGGTGATTGTGATTCAAGTAAACGAGGGAAAGTTAGATAGAGTTAGTCGTAAAAGTGTCAAGAGCAACCGTAGACGATTAGAAAAGAAGCACCAAGTTAGTACTAGTGATGCAGAAGCAGACGGTGAAAATGAAGACAAAAATCCTCTCTCATCGAACTATAAGAAAGAAGAAAATTGAGGATTTTAAGGTTAACAATTTTTTATTTTTTATTTTTAATAATAAAATTGAGGATTTAAAAGTTAACATTTTTATTTTATTTTTAATTTCATAATTAAAAGGGTCTACTGATGTGATTGTCCTATAAAACAGTTAATTATGGAATTAATGGGGAATTGTTTTTACAATAAATTAAAAGTTAAAATTATGGATTAAGAATTAATTTCTTAATCTATAATAATTTTAAGAGTTAATTATAAAAAAAAGCTCAAACTTTCGTCAATTTTTTAATTATAACCTGAACTTTAAAAAATAACAATAAAATGCCCAAATTTTCAAATTTTTTAATTATAGCCCAAAGTTTAAAAATGACATAAAATGCTCAAAATTTTAATTTTCTTCAATTCTAGCCTAACATTATCTGTTGTTCTCCAGATGCCCTTATCCCTTTATTTTCTGTTTGTTCTTCTGATAACCTAAACTACTCTCACATTACAGCATACTGTACTAGTAAGCTCTTCGTTTTTAGTTCGTTCTCCTGATGTCTTTAGTGTGAGAACGTCGAGACTACGTAATTTAAAAATCGAAAAGTGAGGGAGTCGAGAGAACAAATTGAAAATAAAAGGAAAAACTAAAATCAAAACATAAGGTCATCGAGGCTGCGTAATTTAATTTAGGTCATTTTTAAATAACAACATTGTTTTAATTATGTGATTAAATGATGTCGTTTCATTAACCTTTATTTGTTGTGTTAATTTTGGCTGAGTGTATTAATAATTAAAAATTTTGAAACACGTGGCATGTTACTTCAGCAAATTTAATTGAAGCATTAACGTCAAGCTATAATTGAAAAAAATTGAATGTTTGAGCAATTTATTATTATTTTTTAAAGTTCAGACTATAATTAAAAAATTGACAAAAGTTTAGATTTTTTTGGTAATTAACCCTAATTTAAACTATAGCTTAGTTTAAATAAGTTTTTTTAATATCATATGTATTAATTCTTAATCCATAATTTCAAAATTGTAGGAAAATTATACCTTATAGTCTTTTTTTAAAACTTACATTGATTTTATTTTTAAATTATCTTATTTAATTTCTTTTAATATGCCTCTTATAAAGTATTTCAATAAAACCAACTTCATCAATTTTTAAAATTTTACATACATTGGTTAGATACCAAACTCTTTATTATTTAAAAAATAAGATTTAGATAGAAAGTTTTATTATATTGCAAGATTATGTTGAAAATTGTCATTAACGGGAGAAATAATAAGTTTTTTTATATAAATTGTGTATGTAAATAGTAGAAGATAAATTAAGGGACTAAAAATATAATCATTCCCAAAAGTGTGAGATTGCAATATTGATTTCTCAAATATTGGCCTTGTTTGGCAATTAACTTATTGTATTAGCTGTTAGTTGATTCTATCAGCTATTAACTGATAGCTGATTCTATCAGCTGATTTGACCAGTAGATTGCATTAGCTGTTTGTTAAAGATGTTTAGTAAAATTAGTTGTTTAGTATTAGTTGTTTATGTATAAAATGACTTAAGAAGACACAAACTTTAAAAAAATTATAAGGGTATAAATATTATATATTTTAATATTTCGTTAAATATTTTTATAAGAATTTAGATTTTTAATTATACAAAAATTAAGCTTATAACTCTAAAAAAAACCACTGATGATGATGATGATGATGATGATGATGATGATGATGATGATGAATGATGATGATGATGATAGTGAGTTATTTTAATTAGTTACAATTAAACAATTCCAGTAAAATATTTATATAAATAATTTTTATAATCAATATATTTTAATTAATTATTTAATTTAAAATTATTTGATCTCTTAGTTTAAAATGAATAATATAATTAACTTGTGATTATTATTCAAAAATTATATAAAATTTTATTGTAATATCTTTTTATTTAACCAAAGAATTATTAAATAATTAAATAAT
>JAOTAY010020099.1:0-13451 GCA_025629805.1 Erythroxylum baracoense
TACTCAAACAAAATAAGTGTGTTGTTTTGTAATCATCTGAATCTTTCAAGAAAATCAAGAAGTTTTTTAAAGATTACCATCTTAGATGATTAACACAATTCAACACCCTTTCTTGTGTATTTTGCATATTATACGTGATTTCTATAATAACAAATGATTTACTTCAGTTTTCAACTGCTCTATTTTCTTAAGGACTTCCTTCAACTATGTTTCTTTTGACTTCTGTTGTGTCAGAATGAGATATGGAATTGCAGGTTGATACTCCTTGATTTCCTTTATGTTATGTTTATTCCGTAGGAGATTTTTGTTAGACCTTTTTTTCCTTTTCCATATCTTCTTCAATTTGGTTAAGCTTCCCCTCAGTGGCCTGGGTGATAACCATGATTCATTAATTTGGAATTGTTTTTGTGTTACTTAGAAGGCTTCCCGCTTTCGTGTAGACAGTGCATCTGTCAACTAGAGCATTTGGAATTCTAGGTTATGGATGGAGGATGCATGATTCTTTGTCACTTGTTGAAAAGTTGCTTCTAATCTTTTATGCGCATCATCCATGCTTCCAATCTTATCCAAGATTTGTCTAATTTGGCGTCTATGGAATTAAGTTTCTTCTGTTGGAATCCAAGAGGGCTGTGAGGTCATAATTAACCTCCAACATTATTTGACCAAGAAAAGTTTGGGTGATTCTTCCACCTAGGATTGTACGTGTTCAAATAACGGTTGTTCCTTCCACCTCTACTAAACTATGCTCCTTATATTGAAATTGCTTCATTTTATTACTTTGCATCAGGAAATAGTCGATGGTATCATGATTATCCTAGTCATGTAGCTTGCCTCTTTGTTAAATGGCCTTAATAGGGGTTAAAGATGAAGCTTTCATATTGTTCAGCTGTTGTGTTAAGCTTACAATTTTTATTTGCATCTCTGTTATTTGGTCAACAACTATAGCTCCCTTAGTCATTCATCCATAGACAACTATTGCTGGCCATTTCTTCAAGCAACTCCTCCATTTTGTTAGTAATCTTTTGTATATGCGAGCCACCTGATGTTACATCTATGGTACGTCTTGTAGGTGGATTGACTCCATTGTAGAAAGTTTGCAAAAGATATTCTTTTGGTAGGTTATGATGTGGACACCTACTTTGCAAATCCTTATATCTCTCCCACGTTTTGTAAAGCGATTCCCCATCATACTGTTGGAAGTTTGTGATTTCTTTTATCATCTTCGTAGTTTTAGTGAGGGAAAAATATTTCACATACACCACGTTGTGACATTTGAGGGATTGAGAGAGTGATACTAAGATTTGGCTCTATGCCTTAACATAAAGCAAAAAGCCTCATCCTAATAACGTCTTCCGACATTCCGTGATATCGGAAGGTATCACATATTTCGAGAAAGTTCACTATATGTGCCTTGGGATCCCCATTGATCAGTTTGTAGAATTACACATATGTTTGCAACATGTTCAGTAAGGTCGACTTTACTGATAATGAAGGTACTTGAACAAGAGGTGTAGCAACACTTTGATTGGTTACAATAAATCCCAGTCTCATGAAATCTATGAGGGTCTGTGGTTGGTTCCCTTGGTTTTCTCCTTGCTAAAACTCTTGATGAAATTCCTCAGTCATTGGTTCTTTAATTTCTTCTTCTCAGCATTTGGCTCTTCGAATGGCTCGCTTCAAGAAAATGATGTCAAGTGCTAGGGTTTCAACAATCTAACTTGAACTTTAAGTGACTCTTGTGTTCATGCAAATGCACGGACACAAAAGTGATGAGAACGCCTTAGACTGCAAGAACTAAACTAATCCTACTAACTCCCTGACAATAACGCCAAAAACTTATTGAGTCAAGTTTTAATCTATTTAAAACCCTCAATATACTGCAAGAGCACAGGTCATGGGTGTAATATGTGAGGTGTCGATCCCTCGAGGAGTTGTTAAACTAATCTAATTCTAAGTTATCTAATGCCTAAAGAATTATTAAAATGAAACTAAAAATGAACAGAAAAGTAAATATATAAAGATGATTGATAGAAAGTTAATTTATAAAATTAGTATAAATGAAATCGAATATTGAACACCACCAAATTCATAATGGGAGATCACACAAGAAAATTACCAAATTATGATAAAGGGATTTGTCCTATCATCAATGCTAACCTAATCATTTTTGTGATAACATGGTGTCGATTCTAGACTATCGAAGGGTGGATTACTTTCTCTTGAGTCATAATCACTAAGCCTTAATCAATAGTACCTAATTAAGTTGCGTTACTAAAAATGTAATCTCTTGATTAACAATCAACCCACAACCTAATTAGATTTTAAGAATTCTATTAAATAATTGAGTCTTCACACGAGATCTCTATTTGTATAATTACCAATTTGATTATTTGTGTGATCTATTAGGTCAATTAACTCTCATTAACCAACCCAATCATCTTGCATTCCGTTCACTATCTCTATTTATTATCAAAGCATGAAGTTACAACAAATAATCAGAACACCCAAATGAATTAACACAAAAACAACCAGATTAACATTGAAACAAGTTTAAATCCTTAAAACAAAGTTAGAACATCATCATCAATCCTAAATCCATCAAAATCATCATATCCATATTATATATTCAAAGAAAATAAATAACAAGATGAAAAGAAAATGTCACTTGGATAGGATCGGGATGGCTCGGGAAAGTAGCAGTAGCAGAAGCCCACTCCCTTCTCCTCTTCTTCCTCTTCTCTCTCTTCTTCTTCTTTCTTCTTGGAGTTTTCCCAAAGTGGCAAAAGTTGGAGCTCCCCCTAAGGTTCTTTCTCTTTCTATATATAGTCTTTTCTATTTTAGGTAAACCCTATGGTTTTCCTGGGTCCAAAAAGTCCCAAATGTCCTTTGGTAAGTTGTGTTCGGGAGGCTGTCCTTGCTATCTGTCACACAGAACTTGATTTTTGTTCTTTGTCACAATTGTGGAAGAAGGAGCCATGTTGAATGCAAAAACAAAGTACTTGTTTTATGCTAAAAATTGCAAGTATACGGGTCGTTACTTGTAATAAAGCAGATATCATCCCACAGAGATTGTGTTTAGGCACCACTTAATTTCAGTTATGCTTTGTAGTATTGAAGGGTCGATCCCATGAGGAGGGTACTAACTTAATCTTAAGTTGTCTAATCTCAAAGAAAATAATAAAAGAAAATAAAAACTGCACAAGTGAACACGGGAAGTAAATAAGAGAAATTGATTCAAGAATTGTAAAGCGGAAATTTCAACAAATCAGAATTAAACTAAACAGTCACATAGGTCACAACGGAAATCCGTCAAGAGAGTTAATCAAGTTATGAGAGAGGGGATTTTGCCTATCATTAATGCTAATCTAGCCATTTATGTGTTTATGGGGTATCGGTTCTAAACGGTCGTAGGTTGATTACTCTCTTGAGTTATAATCATTAAACCCTAAATTGTAAACCCTAATCGAATTATGAAACTTGTAATCTCTCAATTCATAAATTACCACAATTCTAATTAATTCTAAATCTCTCTAATAAACAATCGGGTCTCGTATGGGATCTCTGTCTATGAAATTACCGACTAGATTAATTAAGTGGTCAATTAGATCCCCTAACTCTTATTAATCCGATCCAATCATTTTTATTCGGCTTACCCTCTCAGTTTGTTACCAAAACATACAGATATATTAATCAATCACAACTCCCAAATCAATAAACAAAAAAATAACTAAATCAACATCAACTCAAAGTAAGATTCCGAAGGAGAGTTTAGAACATTATCAACAACCTGAAATCCATTTCCATACAATTCATCTCAACTTTATACATTTAAATGAAAAAGTAGATAAAGAGAAAATGGAACTTAGGTTGGACTAATCGGGAAGGCACCAACATCGGGAAGTAGCGACGTAGGGATCCACTTTTTTTTCCTCCTTCTCTTCTTCTTTTTTTTTCTCTCTCTCTCTCTCTTCTTTCTCTCTCTTTTTAAGTTTTCCAAATGGAGGCTGGTTGTAAAGCTCCTTTCTAGGGCTACATCATAATGCTTTTATAGTCTTTTCCAATTAAGGTAACCCTAGTGTTTTTCCGGTGTCTGAAAAATCCAAAATGTCCCTCGAAAACTCGAATCTAGAAATGACCCCGCGTCTGCCTACGTGTAAGACACAATCATGGCCAGCTTGTTTAACTCTCTATGATAATTGTGGTAGATTCCTCACGATCGTCGTCCTGTGTTGGAGCTTCTGTCATGATCGTGTCATATCGTGGCCTTGGGTTATTACTTAGGTCTTCTCCAATTCTCCTCCGAATACCCTAAAACATTAACAAACTCATCATAACACCTTCTGTATATAAAATTAAAGCTTACATTTTCTCACCCAAAAAACAGTTAAATCACAAATATTTTTGAACTAATGCAATTCTTAACCTAAACACTCACTAAACAATCAAATTAACCACTAAACACACTAAACTCCCTACAAAAATACAATGCAATCTACACCTATCAACATCCCCATATTTAAACTTTTGCTTGTCCTTAAGCAAAAATTAATACAACCAATAAAATCCTATCACTTCATTTTCACAAAGATTAAAGCATGCAATCCCTCAAACTTTGGCCAGCTCAAGTGTCAAGCTACTACACACATCATGACTAATTTTCATTGGTGCAAATAAGAAAACTCAACTTGTGAAAATGTCACTCAAAGATAAGTATAAACTCAAAATTAACCTTACAGATTTCACTGATTTCTCTCAAGTGTTTAATGGTTAGTGTTTCGCCTAAACTTCTTATAGGAAACCACACTATCATAGGCTTGCTAATACACCAATTCTTCTCCACAATGATTACATGCTAAGATATATCAAAAGGACTTAGTTTCGGGTTGTATTGTGGCTAGGGTTAAGGTGGGTCAAAAAAGTTTTAGGAGTTTATAGGGTGACACAGATAAACTTTTAAGATATGTAAATGGATATGACTACTACTCCGTACTTATTAATGTTATTATTTTTTCTTTTCTTTCTTTTCTCGCTTTTTAATCATAATAAAGAAACAATGAACAAAAAACAAAAACTATATGCAATGTGCTCTAAGAGTAGAAGGACTAAAGTTTGCTTAAATCATCTCAGAAAGGAAAAAATTGTAGCTAAAAAAATCCAAACTAAAGTATCACTTAGCACTCTATTAACTTGTGATTAGGCAAGCTAATAGGGTTTGTGGGTTTTAAAATGGGGTGATTTCAAGAAAAAAAAGGTTAAAGGCTCATTAGGGCTAGCAAGGGATAATAAAAGGGTAGGTCATTTAAGCCAAGGGTTAAAATAAAAAGGGCCTTAATCATTTTTATCTAGCATATATCTAGTAGATTTAAACTGATTCTAAGCAAGTTCTGAAGCTAATTACCTAAGGAAGCATCACTCAAACAAGGAAATAAAATGACTATAAAATGGAGTCATAAAGGGTCAATTCCTTACATAGGCCTAAATGAAAATTCATTATGCTTCTATACACTACCTCATTGCTCAAGTGATAAGCCCTGAGTAAGCTTATACAGCTAACTACTTTCATCACTCCATATGGTTCACTCTCCACTCAAATAGCCTAATTTGAGCTCACGCATGCATTTAATCTCATTACAACTAGTATGATAGAATCTCAATGCAACACATTGACCGCAAAGATTCAAATGTAAGGGAAATGACACACCTAATACTAACAACCTAACATGCATCCTAAATGACATACATAAATGTAAACAAAAGTGTAAAGACTACCTACCAACACTTAAACAACGTATTGTCCTCAATGTAAAAAGGAGAATCCAAAACTAACAAACAACACAATGAAACACAAAACACAAAACACAAGAAGAATAATAGAAGAGATTAAAGGCAAGATGGGCTCATAGTGGTGGGGGTGATGGAGGTGGCATGTTTTTCCTCGCATCCTTTGGTCCTCCAACAAGCTATAATGCACAACAAACCTTCAAATAACCTCAAAACACATCATTGAGCACCTAAAAAACAAGAGATAATGGGAAAACAAGTTAAAACCCAATCAAAACCAAACTAAACACTATCAAATGAAAGCAAAACCATACTGACACAAAACAAGCAAATGAAAGATAAACATGCTAAGTTAAGGTCATTACCTTGACCATTCCATTTGAGATCATGAAAGAGTGAGTGAAAGGAAAGAAAGTAATTCTGTTTCTTGTGAGAATGGCCCTCCAAAGTATAGCTTGCACCTATGCCCATTAACCTTAAAAATTTCACCCTTATTATTTTCCAACTCCAAAGCTCCATGGGGAAACACTTGAATAACCTTGAAGGGGCCACTCCATCTTGATTTGATGTTTCCAAGAAATAATCGAAGTCGTGAATTGAAAAAAAGTACTAAGTCCCTACTCTTGAATTCCTTCTTTTTGATGTGGGCATCATGCCACTTCTTGCCCCTTTGTACAACTTGGCATTTTCATATGCATCATACCTTAACTCCTCCAATTCATCAAGCTATAATAATCTCTTGTCACCCGCTAGCTTCCAATCCATGTTTAATTTTCTGATTGCCTAATAGGATTTATGCTCCAACTCCAATCGTAAATGGAAAGCCTTGTGATACATAAGTCAGTATGGTGTTATATCTATGCGAGTTTTGAAAGCTGTCCTGTAAGCCCACAATGTATCATACATTTTCAAATCCCATTCTTTTCTTGAAGTGTTCATTACCTTCTCCAAAATCTTATTCAACTCTCTATTCACCACCTCCACTTAGCTACTCATTTTCAGGTAGTAAGGGGTTGCCACACTATGATGAACATTATATCTCCTTAGAAGAGCCTCAAACACTCTCCATCACTTATGATAGCTCTAGGCACCCTAAATCTAGTAAAGATTTTCTTGATGAACCATTGCACCACCTTGCCATCATTTGTTGGAGTAGCTATTGCTTCATCCCACCTAGACACATAATCAACTCCAAGTAATATATAAGAGTACCTAGGGAAGATGGGAATGGTCTCATGAAATCCAAGCCCCACACATCAAATATCTCCACCTTCATGATGTTTGAAAGTGGCATCTCATCTCTCTTCGAAATATTGCCCACTCTTTGACACCTATCACAATGTAATACAAAATCTCGGGCATCCTTAAACAAGTTTGGCCAGTAGAATCCACACTCTCAAATGTGAGCAACAATTTTGTTCGCTCCATATTTTCCTACATAAATTGAACTATGGCACTGAGTCAAAACTTTAGGCATTTCATCTTCAGGGACACACTTGCGAATCAGACAATCATCATATATTTTATATAACATAGGTTCATCCCAAATATAGCAAGAACACTAAAATAAGAAATGCTTCCTTTGTTGATGCAAGAGGTTAGGGGGAAGAATACTACCTGAGAGATAATTGGCAATATCTACAAACCAAGGAAAAAAAGGATTTTCTACCATCATTAAGGCCTCGTTAAGAAAACGCTCTTCAGTTTCCTCTTCCTCTTCATTTTGTACCCCCTTTAAGTCTCAATAGATGGTTCGCTACAACATTTTCTACTCCTTTCTTGTCTTTAATCTCAATGTTGAATTCTTGCAGCAAAAGCACCTATCAGATGAGCCTAGACTTGGCATCCTTCTTTGGAAAGAGATAGCGCAATGTCGCATGATCTGTAAAAATAATAATTTGTGAGCCCAAAAGATAAGAACGAAAATTTTCACATTCAAATACCACTGCAAGCAACTCCTTTTCAGTAATGGTGTAGTTTAATTGTGCTCCCGTCAAGGTCTTATTGGTGTAGTAAATTACATGTAGCCTCATCTCCTTCCGCTGTCAGAGTACATAACCAATGATATGGTCACTTGCATCACACATGATCTCCAAGGTAAGTGACCAATCCGACGATGTCAAGATAGGTGCTACTGTAAGTGCCTTCTTTAACCTATTAAAAGCATCTAAACAATCATCATTAAAGACACATCTTTAGCTAATAAGTGAGTCAAGGGTCTAGTAATAAGAGAAAAGTCCTTGATAAACTGTTTGAAAAACCCTGCATGACCAAGGAATACTAGAATGCCGTTGATGTTAGTAAGAGGTGGGAGCTTTTCAATCACTTTAGTCTTAGCTTGATCTACCTTAATCCCCATGTATGAGATCTTATAATCGAAAACACTTCCCTCTTGGGCCATGAAATGGCACTTCTCCTAATTTAATACTATCTCCTAATTTAATACTAAATGAGACTCTTTGTATCTTTATAACACTCTATCCAAATTAAACAAACAATGTTCAAAAGAGTTTCCAAAAATAGAGAAGTCATCCATAAATACCTCTATGAAGTCTTCATTCACATCTGCAAAGATGGCCATCATGCACCTTTGGAATGTGGCTGGTGCATATGCATAGACTAAATGACATCCTCTTGTAAGTAAAAATCCCATAAGGACAAGTGAAAGTAGTCTTCTCTTTGTCCTGTAGGTATATGAACACCTAATTATACCATAAATATCCATCAAGAAAGTAATAGAAAGCATAGCCAACCACCCTCTCAATCATTTGGTGCACAAAAAGTAATGGAAATGGTCCTTTTTAGTGACCAAATTGAGCTTCCTATAATCAATGCACACTCTCTAACCTGTGATGGTCCTAGTGGCAATCTTTTCATGATTTTCATTCTCCATCACTGTCATGGCTCCTTTCTTAGGCACACATTGTATCGGACTCACCCACTCGCTATCTGAAATTAGGTATATAATACCCACATCTAAAAGCTTCACCATTTCCTTTTTGACGACCTATTTGGATTTAACATTCTTTGCCTCTCTCTCACTGTCTTGCATCATTGCTCAAGGTTAATCCTATACGTCACCACAATGGGGCTAATCCCCCTATTATTAGAAATTTTCCACCCTATGGCTCTCATCATCTTCTTAATGGTCTCTACCACTTTATCTTCTTGCTAAAAATCTAATTGGTTACAAATAATGATGGGTAAGATGTGGTCTTTACCTAGAAATGTGTATCTCAGGTGGGAAGGTAAAGGCTTTAGTTTTACAATGGGTGGCTTTGCAATTGAGGGTGGCATGGGTGCATTCGTTCTCTCTAACTTCTCTTGCTTACCCTCCTCACATAGTTCCTCTTTGCTCACAATCTCATTCCTAAACACCTCAAAAACTTTGTCAACTCCCTCTTCAAATTCCTTCACACAATCATCCACAACATCAATCTTCATACATGCACTTCCATCCATCGTCTTCTTCAAAGATTTAGTTATATTGAATTCCACCTGCTCATTAGCAATTCTCGAAATGGGTTTTCTTTCATGCACATCAACTAATACCCTACTAGTTTTATAAAAGGCCTACCCAAAATCAATGGATAATTCCTATCTTCTTTAGAATCTAATACAACAAAATCAATAGGAATTATAAATTTATCAACTTTTACCAAAACATCTTCTATTACCCCAAATGGCCTCTTGATGGATTGATCCGTAAGTTGGATAAGCATGGATGTTGGCTTGACTTCTCCTAGCCCTAATTTCTTAAAAATAGACAAAGGCATCAAGTTAATACCTGCACCTAAATCACATAAACATTTAGAAAATTCAAAATCACCAACAACACATAAAATAGTAAAACTCCTTGAATCTTGTAGTTTTGAAGGCATTGTGCTTGTAATGATCGAACTATAGTTCTCTGTCAATGTTACCCTTTGATTGTCCTCCCAAGTGCATTTTTGCATCAATATATCCTTGAGAAACTTCATATACTTAGGCACACACTCCAATGCCTCCACTAAAGATAAATTAATCTGAAGGTTCTTTAAATTCTCTAAAAATTTGGCGAATTAAATGTCTATTTGATATTGTCTCACCCTCTGTGAATATGGAACCTTAGTCGTGTAGGGTGGTGGTGGCACATATGGCTTCTCTTCTTCTTTCTCTTCTACCTTCTCTTCTTTATCTCTTTGCCTTTACTTTTCTCCTTTTGTTAGCTATCCTTTTGCACACTTGGCTCCTCCAATTGCTTGCCACTCCTAAGTGTGATCAAGTTGAGTTGTTCCTTTAGATTGGCCTTGTATTGCTTGGTAAGCTTCCTGTATTCCTAGAAGATAAGGCATTAGCAAGTTGATCTTCCTTTACATCCAAGTTATGGATGGATGAAGCATAGTTCTTCGCAATCTGGTTAAACTTCGCCTCCATTCTCTTCTAACTCTCTTCTTGTCTTCTTTGACCTTCCTCTTAGCATAAGAATTTTGAACCCAATACGTCTATTAACTTGACCACTTTGCTCTCCAAAGACCCAAATCGGTCTTGCTAAAATATGGGAGGTTCTTATTCTCTCACTTGGCCACCTGCATTGTTAGTATTCGACGAAAAATTTGGGTGGTTTTTCCACCCAAGATTGTAAGTGTTAGAGTATAGATTGTTACCTTTTTACGACTGGCCCAAGTAATATACTCGTTCTATACCACTGACTCTCAGTAAAAAGCATTCAACTATGCCATGGTTGTCCTACCCACATAACTCACATTGTAATTGCATAGCCTTAATTGTGGAAGAAGAAGCTCCTTGCATGTTACTCAACTGCTTGGTGAGGGCGATAATTTGTGCTTGCAAAGCTATCATCGAGTCAATTCGAATAATCCCTTTTTGCTCCACGGACCTTTGTCTACTCCTTTCATTTGATCATATGTAGCTTTTGATAGTAACTCTTCTAAAAATTCATAAGCTACATCAATAGTTTTCCTCATCAAAGACCCTCTTGCATCTGCATCTATGGTTCTCCTTATGCTCTGATTCACACCATTGAAGATGTTTATAAAAGGAACTCCCTCGGAAGGTTGTGGTTGGGCAACTCCTTTATAATTCCTAAAATCTCTCCCATGCTTCATACAACGACTCCCCATTACTTTGTTGAAAGTTTATGATCTCCTTGATGATTTTTATTGTCTTAGTCAAGGGGAAGTACTTAGCCAGGAAAGCTTAAGCTAGCTGCTCCCAAGTAGTGATTTGCCTGAAATTGAGTGAGTTATACCATGCCTTTGCTTGATCCCTCAAGGTAAAAAAAACAATCTTAACCTCACAACATCATCAAACATCTCATTAAATCTGAAAGTGTCACAGATCTCCAAAAAATTAGCAAGATGGACATTGGGATCTTCATTTGATAACCCATAAAACTAAAAACTGCTCTGAAGTATGTTGAGGAGTGTCGGCTTGATCTCAAATTTATTGTCTTAAATCGTAAGCCTTGCAACTCCTTGAGGACTAAAACTTGGCCTCATAAAGTCCATCAATGTCCTCTCAGCTCCTCCTTCTTTATATTCTATCTTGACATCTAGCTCTTCTTAGCTCTTTTTCGCATCATGTAATATCTAAAAACTCTTCTTCGCTAAGCTTGTTAAAACTTCTCAAGCTCCATGTGTTCACACACCTGCAAATATACAAGGAAGATTATCGAACAATCTTAAATCAAAGTCACCAAACTAAATAAGATGTCAAACAAAACAATCCTTGACAATGGCGTCAAAAACTTATTGAATGCAAAAAGAAAGTACTTATTTTACGCTAAAAATCGCAAGTATACGGGTCATTACTTGTAGTAAAAAGCAGATATCGTCCCACAGAGATTGAGTTTAGGAACCATTTAATTCACATTTTGCTTTGTAGTATTAAAAGGTCAATCCTACGAGGAGGGTACTAGCCTAATCCTATGTCATCTAAAGCTTAGAGAAAAGAATAAAAAGAAATGAAAACTATACAAATGAACACAAAAAGTACATAC
Organism: Erythroxylum baracoense; assembly: GCA_025629805.1. Taxonomy (NCBI): domain Eukaryota; kingdom Viridiplantae; phylum Streptophyta; class Magnoliopsida; order Malpighiales; family Erythroxylaceae; genus Erythroxylum; species Erythroxylum baracoense. The sequence goes on from JAOTAY010020099.1 coordinate 11,783, forward strand.
GAGAAATTAATTCAAGAATTGTAAAGTGGAAATTTCAGCAAAACATAATTAAACCAAGCAGTCACATAGATCACAATGGAAATCCATCAAGAGAGTTAATCAAGTTATGAGAGAGGGAATGCGTTCAAAATATCCCTCAAAAACTCAAATCCGAAAGCAACCCTACATATGTCTGTGCGCAGGCCATAATCATGGCTTCTAGTGGCACTATATTGGCCAGCTTGTTTGACTCTATGTCATGATCGTTGCCTTGGGTTATTAGCCGAGTCTTCTCTGATTCTCCTCCGAATACCCTAAAACACTAACAAACTCATCATGATACCTCATATATATATATAATTAAAGCTCGAATACATGTTCTCACCAAACAACACTTAAAACACAAATATTTATGAACTAACAAAATTCTTAACCCAAACGCACACTAAACAATCAAATCAACCACTAAGTGCACAGTAAACTATCGACAAAAATACAATGCAATCTACACTTATCAAGTCACAATCGTGGCAGACCCTCCATGCTTTTGAGGGCCACGATCGTCACCCTAGGTCTTGCTCTGGGCTTTCTCTAAATTCTCTCCATTCTTTGATATTTGATATAAAACACTATCAAACACATCAAGGCACCTAAAATACATAAAATTTAAGCTCAATGGCATGCTCTAACCCATGAAACACTCAAAACACAAATTTCTAGCTAAATACACAATCCTAAACTAAGCATGTACTAATCATTCAATTTAATAGCTAAACACATACTAAACTACCCACTAAAACATTATGCAACCTACCACTATCATCAGTGCATGATTTTTTTGTATAATTCAATCCTTTCATCATACAATGTTCCAATTAGACATAGAGCATGTAATTAATTGTTAGGCTCTAATCATGCACTCATACATAATATATATAAAATATACACAGTGAAAATAAAACAGAACCTCAAAAACCTTATAGATATAGAAAAACAAAAACATGAAATGTAAGATGTTTATATACCTTTTTGATGATCTCCTTCGTTCTTTAATCTCCTCCACATTGGGTTGTCATAAACCACAACTATCAATGCAGACCGTCTCTAATGAAAGTCCACACGAAGATAGAAGGATGAAACCTCACTAGGAGATGGTTAGAATTCTTTCTTTGTGCTAGCAAAGACAAGAACTCTTGAGAGAGTTAGAGAGAAAAAGTGTGTGAGAGAGAAAAAGAACCTATCTTTTTTCTTTTTTTTATGCCTTACACAAGTTGTACGAAAATCATCTCAATTTTCTACACCATTTTGGCCTTCCATAACCCCCATCGCTAATGGAAAGTTAATGGTCATGAATATCATGCATTAATGAATGTTATGGGAAGTTAATGACCATGAACAGCATGCATTAATGGAAGCCAACAACACTTGTTTCTAATCCATTCCATGCAATATTTTTTACTATGATCACATCACGATACAGTCCTGAAACACTCTCTCATATCTTTAATCACCATTCAAGTCCATTTTACTCATTCTTCTGATCTCGTATGTGTGTGACCCATTAGGTTCTCGCTTATGACATCTTATGGATCCTAACATGGAAACCCAATCCCACACTTGGATCTAAGCCCAATCCAACACTTAGATTTACTATCTTCCTTTTACTAACTTGGCTAAAATTACTAATGTA
>JAOTAY010020100.1:0-13450 GCA_025629805.1 Erythroxylum baracoense
TTACAAAACTGTAACTGAAGAAGATAAAGTTACATGTAAATACACTTGCTTTCCAGGGCACTATATTTACATAACTCTAACACTAGGCTGATCGCATAGAGAGTGTGTGTAAAGCTATTGAAATGAAATCAATTATTAACCCCAGACTTCCCTTAGATCATGTTTAATTAAGAGACGTTTGTTAATTAAACCTAACTACCAAATAACCTAGGATATAGTCTCTAGATTCAATTGGGCAGCTGTATTATAAATTAGAAGAATCGATTAATCAAGGCAACGATCATATACGTTTGGATCATTTAACTTAGGTTAGGTTATCCCTAATGATTCAAAATCAATCAGAAATATAATAATTACGAATTGTATCCCTAATGATTCGATATCTTTAGTTGATATAAATGAATCTCAAATATAACAATTACAGATTATATTGAAAATTATAACAGTGGGTTCATACAAAAACAATCAAATGATACCGAGAAATATGATCATTTATATATGAAACCTAAATCCATATGCATAGGATAACCTAAACAATTCCTAATGAGAGTAAGAATAACAAATACCATGACGGGTATGCTTAATTGAGTTTTTCGGCATCAATGTCACTTTCAAATTAACATCAGGAAGCTCAACCCTCCATCTTCTGAAGGTGTTTGCTCTTCATTCTTCTTTAGAAACCCTTGTAGTGTTTTCCCTAAAACAAAAGCATGTTGTCTGCCGTCGCACAAGATCTCTTTTATATTAAAAAGTTAGGGTTTTCTGGGTGAGGTGGCAATGTCTCACAGTTGTGCAAAACTTCTCATGGGTGTGAGAAGTGTCTCACGCCTATGCAAACCATGTCATGGTCGTGAGTTAATGCTCATGGACATGACAATTTCGTTTTATGGCCGTGAGTTCTCTAATGCCTCATTCTTCATTTCTATGCTTTATCTTGTCTCCTGTTGCTCTAATCTGTCTCATTCTTACTCTATAAAGAAAATTCATTGTGAATCTCTAGAATATGTCTTAAATATTGTGCTTTCGAGTCACTTTAGCTCTTTCATTTTTGAATTTTACCTAAAACTGTATATGAACTAAAGTATCTTAAGCATTTTCATATAATCAATCACTAAGTATTATGTAATAAATGTATAGTCAATTAAGCAAATATCAGTTTCCCCCACACTTAGCTTTTGACCGTCCTCTGGAAAAACATCAAAATCAAAATCACAGGCCTAAAAAAACATATTTTCCATATTTCCCAAGAATATATAGTTATAAGCAAAGATGAATAACTTCCAAAAACTATATCAAGAATTCAACATTCAATGCTTTGACTCATGATCAATCGTCATTCATCACCTTTAGAAACTGAGCAATCTAGAGATAGACTTGCAAGTTCAAATAAGATGTAGTCATGGGTGTACTCAAATACCTTTCATAATTAAGACATTTCACAACTCTGCAAATCATTTCATTTCTCTACCACTAAAAGGCACATGCAAAATCATGAATCAAAGGACTTTTCAAAGTTTTAATAGGGGAAGGGTAAGGTTATATGTGTCTGGGTAAAGTAGCATAAAAGCCATCAAAGCTAGTGAAACAAGAAAAATACTCGATATAACGTCAAATGCAAAAACCAACATTCACTCTTATGAATGCAAAAACCATGTTTCCTATCTTAAATTCAATTGTGAGTGAATGTTGGTTTTTGCTCTTGATGTTATATTGAGTTTTTTTTCTTGTTTCACTATCTTAATCAGTTGTGATGAATGCAAAAACCATGTTTCCTAGCTTAAATTCAAGCTCTCACACCATAAACCATATCAAGCATATATCACAAAGGTTATAATAAACAAGACCTTGTAACTATAGGAAGTGACCCTTAAGAACTACATCTTCCTCATTCACATTATACTCAAGTAACCCTTTCATTACAAATTTAAGATGAAAGACTAATAATGAGTAACTTTGCAAAACATTTGCATTTCCTCCTTGATACTTTTATTTAAACCATTTTTTATTCTTTTTCTTTTCCTTTTTCTTTTTCTTTTGCTTTTTTCTCTCTCTTCTTTTATATAAAAATTAAAAGAAGCTACAACAACAATGGAATTCATAACATGACATTCTAACAAATATAACCAACCCACATATATGCACACCCCATATTTAGACTTTTGTACATCCACAATCATCAACAAATAACAAATTCTCTCTGCTAGCTTTATGAATTGAGTAAGACATTTGGTTAAGTTTAATAGTATGTGGTTGATAAGGCTCAGAAGTGCCTAGCAAATGAAAATTCGTATCAATGGGTAGGCTATTTGGTTAATGTAGCTCATGAAAACAAAGAATGCCTAATCATTTTCATTTTAATTCATGTGATAAAAATATGGTCTTGAATAGAAAATCAAATCAAAGTTAGGATGTACATGTTATGAAGATCACACATAAGGCAATGAGGTTGATATAAAATTTTCAGTTTAAAAGGGTTCAAAATATCGTTCTCTTTTGTCTACTACTAATCATTACTCTTCTAAAGATAATGCACATTGACCAATCACAAAAGTAAAAGTACATGCTAAATTTTTCATGGATTCTTCTAGTCAATTCACACTCTAATCATGATTATATAATCCTAGAAGCAATAGAAAAAGGGAAAATGTTTATTTGTTTGTTTATTCTCTCTCTCTTTTTGAAAACTAAAGAAAACAAGTAAGAACAAACAAACTTAAAAACATATATGCATATAAGAAAGAAATGTGAAAATGTAAAAGAAAAGAAATTAACTTCCCTTGGGTTGCCTCCCAAGAAGCGCCTTTGTTTAGTGTAGCTGGCTCAACTTCTTTTTCTCCTTATATGACAAAATTATGATCCTCGGGTGTCATAGTTTAAGTTTCCTCCACATGAGGTTGTTCAGGATAGTGTCGTAGTTGATGATCATTCATATTCAACTTCTTCCTTATCCTCCAACTCTTGATCTCTATTGAGTCCTCGCACTCTGGAAAGATCTTGAATGTCTATTCACCTTTTTCTTCTTCAATTCTTACTAGGTAAAGGTAAAGGATTAGTATTAACAAATAAGGAACTCAGTATTTACCTCTGAGCTTAAAGATGTAGCCTTTTCTCCTTCGAGTTCATCCTTAAATTCTCCTTCACAAGTAATTCCTTGAGTATTTCTCTTAAGGTACTCAAACTCCTTCTAACTCTGTAAGGTTTCTCCATTAACGTTCATTGGGTACACCTCGGGTTAATATGACTGCTTCTCTTCGCTTTGTGATGTTAAACAGTCAAGAGTGTCTGTCATTTGACCTATTTGATTTGTCAAGTTCTAGAGTCTAGATGTTGTATCTTAGTGGAATTGCATCATTTCCTGTTGGAATTACTACCGTACACCCTATTGAAACTGCTATAAAATGCTGTTGAAATTGCAAAGTATTAGCATTCATAATATTAATCTATTCTTCTAGAAATGTACCTGAGTTTTGTTGGCTCTCTAAATTTTGGAACTAAACCAAAATTGCCTTCCCTCTTGCTGAAATTGTAGAGTATTCTGCTAAAATTGTTGTATACCCTATTGAAGCTATTGCATGCCCTGTTGAAGTTGAAGACTGTTAGTAGTAAAATTTTTGAAAAAGACATTTAGAGATGTACCTAAACTAGAAGAAGAGGCTTCTGGTATATATGGGAATTGCTATGTATCCTGCAAACTATCAAGGAAGTAATTCTGTTAATTATCTCATCCACAACTAAAGTTCATATGATCAGTCCAAACATGGTTATAAGATTATGAATATGAGTTATAGAAAATGTTACTTACTTCCATAAATCTTTTTTTTCATAAATACTAAACAAAAAATGAAAAGATTAAGAAATAAATGAAAAGAAACTAATTATACACAAATATATACAAAAAGATTAAGAAATAAATGAAAAGAAACTAATTATAAACAAATATATATAAAAAACCAATTAAAATCAAGATCAAAAACTAAAGCATCACACTCCCTAGCAACGACACCAAAATTGACGTAGCGCATCGTAATACTACTCATAATAACTAGACTTATAACTATAGCAGTGGTGAGTCTAGGTCGATCCCACAAAGAGTGTATGTAAAGCTTTTAAAATGAAATCAATTGTTGTTTAGGTTATGGGGGTTTTCATTAGATAAGAAAATAAAATGAACCTAAAATAATGAAAACAAGTTAAAGAAAATATTTAAAAAATGATGAAAGTGATGAATTTGTTAGGGACTTGGTTATCGATTCTATCTCGGCCTATGCTCAATTAAACATACTTCATTGAATTGTTGTTCTCTTACCTCTCCTAGAAACTATTAATCGTAGGTTAATGATAAGCTTTATTAACCCCAGTGTTTCCTTAGATCATGTTTAATTAAGAGACACTTGTTAATTAAACCTAACTACTAAGTAACCTAGAATACAATCTCTAGATTTAATTGGGTGGTCGCATTATGAATTAGAAAAACTGATTAATCAAGGCAACAACCACATACGCTCGGGTCATTTAACCTAGATTAGGTTGTCCCTAATGATTCGAAATAAATTGAAAACACAAAAATCATGGATTGTATCCCTAATAGTTCGATATCATTAGTTGTTACAAACGAATCTCAAATATAACAATTATAGCTTATATTGAAAATTATAGTAGTGGGTTTATACACAAACAGTCAAATGATAATGAGAAATACAATCATTTATGCACGAAAACCAAATCCATATGCACAGGATAACTTAAACAATTCTTAAAGAGAGTAAGAATAAAAAAAACAGTGAAGGGTATGTTTAACCAAGTTCTTCAGTGTCGATGTCACCTCTGAGCTAGTATCAGCAAGCTCAACCCTCCATCTTCTCCATGGGTCTCTGACAGTGTCTACTCTTTATTCTTCTCCTAAAACCCTTAGAGTGTTTTCCTTAAAACAAAAGCATGTTGTCTGACATTGCACAACATCTCTTTTATATTAAGGTTTTGTGGGTAAGTTGGCAGGGTCTCATGGTTGTGCAAAACTTCTCACTGGTATGAGAAGTGTCTCACGGCTGTGAGACACCTTGTATGGACCATGTCATGGTTATAAGTTAATGCTCACGACCATGACAATATGGTTTTATGGCCATGAGTTCTTTAATGCCTCATTCTTCATTTTTATGCTTTATCGTGTCTCCTCTTACTCTAATCTGTCTCATTCTTGTTTCATGAAGACAATTGATTGTGAATCTCTGAAAAATTTCTCAAGTATTGTGCTTTCAACTCACTTTAGCTCTTTCGCTTCTAAATTATACCAAAAACCATACATGAACTAAAGTAAGAATCTTAAGCATTTTCATATCATTAATTAGTAAGTTTTATGGAATAAATGTATAGTCAATTAAGCATATATCACTATATATAACTAATTATATATAGTTTCCTTATAAGGGAACTATGGAGTTGGTGAACAAATGTAAGAAAAATAACTAAAGAAAATGCATGAGATTGAGAGAAAGAGAGAAAGAGAGAGAAATATGCTAATTAGTGCAACAGAGAGAAGGATATGATAATTTACATTTATGTCATTTAAGGATTTAGGTTTTGAAAACCTGAATCCTTAACATTTTGCGTTTTAGATTTGTGGATGCCACCTTAGCTACCAATATAGCATACGTGGGCTCTTAAAATTAAAAAATTTCCATATTGCTATATGTTCATAGAACCAAGATAAAATTTTTGGTTTCCATTAATTTAAGATTTTAATAGTATAGTTTAATAAATGTTATGGTCATTTGTGGACTTTGAATTGATGGAGGGAATAGCTCAATATATTTGGAACTATCACCACTTCCCTAAAGTCCTCATTTTTTGTTCCTTATATTAAATCCTACATTTTTTGTGTGAATATCATCTAATGTATATTTCAAGAAATTTCATGCTCTTATTTTACTTTCACAAAAGTATAGATATTTCTTGTGTTTATTCATTTTCAAATGTGCTTACACAATGATATAGTGAATAAGAAATGTTAATAACTTGACATTATATCATTAGCTATTGACTAAATTTTTTTTACATCTATAATAATTAAATGTCCAACCTCCATATGATTTAGGGACATTGGAATTTCATAAAAAAATTAAGACCATTGTAACTTCATGCTTAAAATTAATTATAAAATGTTGTCATTTAAAAATGTTAGGACAAGGCTAATGGTTATAATGTCTTTCTTAACAATGCTTAGTTCATCATTCTTATTAAGTAACACATGCTCATTATCATTAATTTTTACCATTTTCACTCTTCTTGATCATGTCATGACTTTTATTCATTCTTGATAAACTGGTGATCATTATACAATTGATGCTTAAATAAGAACCAAAGACTTAAAGTCATTTACTAATACCAAAATATATCCTTGTATATGAAATCTAAGGGATTACTGTTTACATAAAGTAAAATTATAAGTAGTAAACATTTTACCTACAACTTTAGTTATTTATTTTTTTAATATGTTGTTCCTCTTTTATAGTAGTTTAATTTAAAAATTTAGTTGGTTTATATATATCTTTCTATAACATAATCCTATGGAACTATCTATAATGTTATGAAAATTTAGCAGGTATAAATAATGAAAGAAGTTAAATCTCATGACACTATTGTATCAATTATCCTACATGTGAAGAAAATAAATAAAATAAAAATTAGGGAAGAGATGATTTATTATAAAATAGTAACTTACAAAACTGGTTATAGACCTTATATATCTATCTTCAAAAGATATTGATTGTTTCCATCTTCATTTATCGTGTTAAATATATATAAACAACTTGTCATCTAGATTACAATGTTTGAGCAATGAAGCATATATAATATCTTATTCATGCAAGTGGTATATGTAAGTGTAAATTGCATCATGTTTTAAGGCATAGTTTGATATGAGTTTAGTCGTCAATTCATTCATTTAGAATGTGTTTAGGTTAGAATTGTGTTAGTTTGTTAATTATTTATGTTTTAAGTGTTTTTTGGGGCAGGAAGGCCGCGATCATGATAGAGAGCTTATTTAAAGGCCACGATCATGTCACATAGGCAAAGATTGTGGCCAACGTCAAGACAAACACAAGGACAGTTCCATACTCAAGTTTTCAAGGGACTTTTCGGTCTTTTTGGACCCCCAAAAAACCCTAACCACCATTCATAATTTTGGGGGGGATTGTTCATAAAAAAGACATGAGCCTCTAGGTGTAAAAGGTGGGAATTAGGACTGAAGAGCTTCTATTTTCTAGATTTTCAGATACAAAAAGGGAGGAAAGTTACCACTGTATTTGTTTTATTTATGTTTTTTTGTGTGTTTTGTATTCTTGAGATTATGGATATGGTTGAATTTGTTCCTACTATGAGTGGCTGAATTTATAATAGAGATTACTTTTAAACTACTTGTTAGACTCCTACTTTGTTGTTTTAAATGAATGAATGCTTTTGATAAATGTTGTGCTTAAACCTTACAATATATTGAGAAATTGAGTTGGGTAAATTATGTAAGGCTGTAAAATGAGAGTTGGCATCCTATAGATATGCATTTATTAAGTTAATTTATTAGTTAGGGAGAGATCTTAACTAATGAGTTGATTACCTATAGGATACCTTCATAATTAGTTAAATTGGTGGACTGATTTTGTAGATTGAGAGATTACATAATGAATTCCATTTAATTTGGCTAGGGATTTTTTGGTTACACCTTGAGACAGGGTGATTGAAAATTAGGACATCTTAGGTGAGGCATAATTCAATCAGCAAGGTATGAGGGAGACAAGATAAGGAAAAAGTGATCTATAATCTTTAGTCTTGAAATCAAAGTTTTGCAGTTTTGTTACATTATTTGTTTGTTGCTAGCTTGTTTGATTTAGTTTATTTTTTAGTTTTTATTATTTGAATTTGAGTCTTAAACAAAGCACAACTTGAATTAAATGGTGCCTAATTACATTCTCTGTGGGACAATATCCACTTTTTATTACAAGTAAGGACCCGTATACTTGCAGTTTTTAGCATAAAAACAAGTAGTTTGTTTTTGCATTCAACAATTTTTTTGCATCATTGCCAGGGATTGTTTTGTTTAGCATCTTTTTTAGTTTGGGTGACTTTGATTTAAGAGTGTTTGATATTTTTCCTTGAGTATTTTCTGGTGCATAAACGCAAGGAGCAAGAAGGTCTAAAGAGCTTAGAAAAGAAGAGTTTTCAGACATTATAAGGCACGAAAGAGAGTTAAAAAGTGTGAGATGTCAAGACAGAATAAAAAGGAATATGGTAGAAGAAGGAGAGCATGGAGGAGCTAAGAGGACATTGATAGACTTTATGAGACCATGTTTCAGTCCTCAAGGAGTTGCAAGGCCTGTGGTTCAAACCGATAATTTTGAGATCAAGTTGGCACTCCTCAACATACTTCAGATCAGTGTGCAATTTTATGGGTTGTCAAACGAAGATCCTAACGCCTATCTTGCTAACTTCTTGGAGATTTGTGACACCTTCAGGTTTAATGGGATGTCTGATGATACTGTAAGGTTAAGATTGTTTCCTTTTACCTTGAGGCATTGGGAAAAGACATGGTTTAACTCACTCAGCTCAGGGCAAATCACTACTTGGAAGAAGCTAGCTTAAGCTTTCCTGGCTAAGTACTTTCCCTTGACTAAGACAACAAGAATCATCAAAGAGATCACACACTTCAAGAAAGTGATGGGGAGTCATTGTATGAAACCTAGGAGAGATCTAAGGAATTACAAAGGAGTTTCCCCAACCATAACCTTCCGAGGGAGTTCCTTTTGTAAACATTCTACAATGGTGTAAATTAGAGCAAAAGGGGAACCATAGATGCAACTATAAGAGGGACTTTGATGAGGAAAACTATTAATGCAACTCATGAACATTTAGAAGAGTTGACGAGCAACAACTACATGTGGTCAAATAAAAGGAGTAGACAAGGGTCCAAAGAGCAAAAAGGGACAATTCCAGTTAACTAGGTGATAGCCTTGCAAGCACAGATTACCAACCCTTACCAAGCAATTAAGTAACATGCAAGGAGCTTATACATCCATAGTCAAAGCCATGCAATTACAATGTGAGTTATATAGGCAGAATAACCATGGCACAACTGAATGCTTCCTGTTGGGAGTCAGTAGTATAGAACAAGTAAATTAGTTGTTACTAACCCTCACCAAGAGTTAAAAAAAACTACCCAAATTTTTCATGGAATACTACCAATGAACAAGGACCTCCCAGATTTCAGCAAGACTGACTTGGGTCTTTGGAAAACAAAATGGAAAAGTTAATGGATGTATTGGGTTCAACATTCTCAAGCCAAGAGAAAGGCCAAAGAAGACAAGAAGAGAGTCAGAAGAGAATGGAGGCAAAGTTTGACTAGATTGCGAAGAACCATGCTTCATCCATCCACAAATTGGAAGTACAAGTAGGTCAATTTGCTAATGCTTCATATTCTAGGAATGCAGAAAGCTTACTAAGCAACATCGAGGCCAATCCAAAGGCATAACTCAAGGTGATCACACTTGGGAGTGCAAGCAATTGGAGGAGCCAAGTGTGTAAAGGGATAGCCAACAAAAGGAGAAAGGTAAAAGAAAAGAGATAGAAGAAAAGAAGGTAAAAGAGAAAGAAGAAGAGAAGACATATGTGCCACCACCACCCTACAAGCCTAAAATTCCATTATCTGTAGAGAGTGAGACAATATCAAGTAGACGCTCAATTCTCCATTTTTTTTGAGAAGTTGAAGAAGCTTCAGATTAATTTGTCTTTGGTGGAGGCATTGGAGTGTATGCCCAAGTATGCGAAGTTTCTTAAGGACATATTAATGCACAAATGTACTTGGGAGGACAATCAAACGGTGGCCTTGATTAAGAATTGTAGTTCGATCATCACAAAAACTATGCCTTCAAAACTATAAGATCTAGGGAGTTTTATTATTCCATGTGTTATTGGTGACTTTGAATTTTCTAAATACTTATGTGATTTAGGCGTAAGTATTAACTTGATTCCTTTGTCTATTAGTAGGAAATTGGGGTTAGGAGATGTCAAGCCAACATCCATGCTTATCCAACTTACGGATCAATCCATCAAGAGGCTATTTGGGGTAGTAGAAGATGTTCTGGTAAAAATGGATAAATTTATAATTCCTGTTGATTTTGTTGTATTGGATTTTGAAGAAGATAGGAATTTTTCATTAATTTTGGGTAGGCCCTATTAGAATACTAGTAGGGCATTAGTTGATATGCATAAAGGAAAACTTGTTTTGAGAATTGATGATAAGCTGGTTGAATTCAATATGACTAAATCTTTGAAGAAGCCGATGGATGGAAGTGCATGTATGAAGATTGATGTTGTGGATGAATGTGTGAAGGAATTTGAAGAGGAAGTTGTTAAAGTGCATATGGATAAGAGTGTGAGCGAAGAGGATTTATATGGGGAGGGTGAGCAAGAGAAGATAGAGAGAACAGATACAAGACACCACCCTCTATTGTAAAGCCACCCACTGTAAAACTAAAACTCTTACCTTCCCATCTAAGATATACATTTCTTGGTAAGGACCATACTAGACCCATCATCATTTCCAACCAATTGGATTTTGAGCAAGAAGAGAAAGTGTTAAAGACCATTAAGAAGAAGATGAGAGGCATAAGGTGGCAAATTTATGATATTAGGGGGATTAGCCCTAATGTGGTGATTGATAGTTGTGATTTGTGTTATATTTTAGGGTTAGATTTTGATAAGTATTTTAATATCATTTCAAGTGTTTAGTATGCATTTAGGGTTTAATTAGGTTAGTTTTTGTGTTTAAGTGTTTTTATGGGCTAGTTTGAATCTTTGAGCTTAAACTGTATATTTTTGAGGTACCTTGATGTTTGTGCTACTGTTGTAAATAGGAAAGAACGGGAAGAGTTAAATTGTTTTGGGCCAAAAGCATAGGCCATGATCGTGCACACAGCCCACGACCATGACAGAAGAGGAAGAACCAGAAGTAGCCAGGCCACAATCTTGCACACAGGCCACGATCATGACGGAGAGCATCAATTCAGGCCATGATCATGGCAGAGAGGGCCACTATCATGCAGTACATCGGTTTGACAGAAAAAATTAAGTTTCAGAAATATTTTTGGATTGTTTCGACCCCAACTTTGACCTAGAGCCTCGAAGATATAAATAGAATATGGTGTGACAACCAACAAGTGGAGAGAGAGATCCAAGAGTCTAACGAAAAAGTTCTATTATACCAATTCCGAGAGAAAACCTAAGGTGACACCGAGAGATTGAGGAAGGAGACAAAGAAAGAGAGACACGGTGAAGAGCTTGATGAGAAGTACTTCCCGGAATAGCTCCCAAGGAGTTCCTGCTATAGACATTTTACAACGGAGTGAACCTACATAGTCAAGGCACCATTGATGCAGCATCGGAAGGATCGTTAATGAGAAAGACGGTCGATGAAGCAGAAGAGCTAATAGAGGAGATGGTTAGCAATAGCTGTTTATGGGCTAGTGAGCATAGTAGGCAACCTACTAATTTTAAGGAACAGAAAGGAGTTGTCGCTATCGACCAAATGACAGAAATGCAAGCTAAGATCGATAATTTGACACGACAACTTAGTAATATAAAGGCGTCATCCTCAGCTCTAGTAAAGGCCGCGTAATTGAAATGTGAGCTATGCAGCCAAATAGATCATGATACGATGGATTGCTATCTAATGAGAGACGATAATCCGGAGTAAGCAAATTACATGAGGGCACAATTTGGACACAGAGGGAATAACAATCCCTATTCCAACACCTATAACCCTAGGTGGAAGAATTACCCAAACTTCTCTTAGTTTAACAACAACAACGAAGGGCAGTTTAGACCCCAAGGACAATTGAGCTTCCAACAGGACAAAACAAGCTCGATGGATTCGAAGTTAGGCAGAATTTCGGATAAGATAAGAGGAATGTAGGAAGTAAACAGGAGGCTAAAGAGTAAATTCAAGCAGGTCATAAAGAATCACGCTTCATCTATCCATAACTTAGATGTACAAGTGGGGTAGCTTGTAGAAGCAATGTCGACTCCGAATGCGGGAACTCTTCCAAGCAACACTGAATCAAACCCAAAGGAGCATATCATGGTTATAAGTCAGAATCAAGACAAGGAGTTGGAAAAGGTAGACACAGAAGAAATTAAAGACGACCTTCTAAGTAAGATTGTCAGCAAATCGGTGTAATTAACTCGACAAACATTTTCGTACCAATTCTTTGCTAAAAGGGAATTATATGCTAGAAAGGAGGAAGCAGAAACATTACAAGAAATCAAACCAAACAAAACCGAGGAGGTGACGGAACGGATACATGCCAATTAAAATTACAAGAATCCGTCAAAGAGAGAGGGGAGAAGCAAATGCTGGAAACCGTGCCCAACATAATGAAGAAGGGTGATCCAGGGGACTTTTTCATCCCATGCAGTATCAACAAGATTATCATAGATAAGGCATTCGCAAACTTAAGCGCAAGTATAAATGTGATGCCCTACACTCTTAGTCTTAAATTGGGGTTACAAGAGCTAGTGGCCACAAAGTTTTTGGTTAAAACGGTGGATAGAACTTCGCTGAAACTGATAGGAATTATACAAGATGTGCTAGTCAAGGTCATTAATTTTATCTTTCCCAGGGATCTATATTCTGGATATCAATAAAGATGAGAATACTACGATGATTTTTGGACGAACTGCGCACTCAATTATCGATGTAGATGGGGGCGAACTAACTCTACGTGTAGGAAAGGAGCAACTGACCTTCAAAGTGACTGCTAAAGAGTACAGAGCTCCTTTAACTTCAGTGATTCACAACAAACCCGAACCTCGAGGAGAATGGGAATATATTGAGAATCCTGCAAAATTCTTCTGAAAAAAGCGCTCGCGAAGGAGATGGCAAGGAAAAGAAAATTCTAAGGAAGGTGGCAGTCGTAATATGATAGCAAACATTTAGACTTTGAGATTAATAATGACGCTACCATCAAATCAATCATTCCAACCACTATGAGCTTAAAAGGAGCCTTGAGCTACTGATGTTAAAAGAACCGCTGCATGGGAGGCAACTCATGGAAAAATTCATTCATGTTGAATTTAGTTAGATTAGTTGAAATTCGTAGTTAGATTTATTTTGGATTGCATGAATAAAAGCAAAAGGAGGAATTGGATTTTGGAGTCATGGGGAAGAGTAAGCAAGCGTATTAAGAGAAGTGAAGAGGAATTATTGACTGAGAGAAGGAAAGGATTGGAAGAAGAAGGTCTTGGAATCAAGTTACAGGCATTGGCTACGACCGTGACCCGTGTAACATCCCGTTTCCATAGAACGGGTCGGACCTGAGAAATGGGCTCAAGTGAGGTCAATCGGAGAAGTTAGGAAAACACATCTCATGCTCATGCATTTGTGAACAGTGATAGGTGCACATGA
>JAOTAY010020101.1:0-13448 GCA_025629805.1 Erythroxylum baracoense
ACTTCTTGCAGCATTGCCTCGCTCAATATACTCTTTAACAATTTGTACATCACAAACTTCAAATTCTTGCAGTCCAACAATGCAAACTTGTTGACGTCCATCTTCCCTCATGCAAAGTTTCCTTTAAGATCAACAAACTAAGTCAGCAACTTTAATGTGCAATTCAGCACTCATTAACAAATTCCATGCATAATTACAACCCAAGATACTACATTTAGTAAGCATCACAAGATGTTACAAGGAATATGATCAAGAAAATTCAAAGTTAGCTACGTAAGAAACATAAAAGAAACTTGATGAAAACTAAGGGCTAGCACTAACTTTCTCTTGCTAAGAAGATCAAAGAGCTTTCCACCATATATTTCAAAGTAGCTAAGCCATAATTTGAATCTTTGATTGTGATAAACGAGCTGGTGCAGCAATCTAACAAGGTCTTAAGAAGCTCTAAGAGGCAATGGTTGCATTGTGAAAGTCTTATCACTACCTGAAATGAAGAGAAAAAATAGTATATATGGTAAATTGACCTTCAAAAAAAGACAGTGAATTTATTGAGGAGAAAGCAAAACAAATTCGTTAAGAAGTAACTAAGAGCGTGTATTCTTGATGTGGCTAATCCAGATATTAGGAGAATTTCCCGAGAAACTGATCCCTTTGGGTTCAAAGGACCAATAAGCAAAAGGAAACCATGAAAAAATCAATTAAGATATCTTGAATATCAACCAATCATGCCAATTAGAGAAACTTTATTTATTTTTAGTCTAGTGCTGTGCTTTACTTCGTTTCACCAATGCACTAAATTCATGCATGTGTATCCCACCCAACTATGAAACCTTTACCACCCAACAAAGACATAGATTAACACATAGAATAAGAATGAGAACTGAGATCCATACCTATCTGATCATAAGCAAAACACGTAGCTTTTGTTTGCTGAAAAATGGTGGGAATAATTGGCTCCACAGTAACCTGATAAATCTATTTAAGTACACAAAAAGGATCATATTTTAGCCAATGAATGACCACAGAGGGATACTTCAATTGTAATTTACAAATGAAAATGAAAAAAAATATCAGAATGGCTTTTGAGAGCTGAGATCAGTGCCAAAACATTGCCTTACAGCCGCATCAAGAAGAAAAATGGTAAAGACAATACAAGTTAATGGAAAGTGACCAAAGATTACACATGCTCATAATTACTAGACATGAAAATGCAGTAAGAATCGACTTTTCTCTCTAATGTATCATCTTACTTCATCATTAGAGACATGCTCATCCAGAACTGCATCAAAGTAGAACTCATGCTTCTCAACATAGGCAGTCAAGTCAACCTTTCCAGATAAAAAATCAAATGTCAGCAATTTAATTTCAGATGTTGCAATGAAATATTGTGAACAACCATAAGCATATCATTAAACTAAATTTCTTTTCTTAATCAGAAATTTTAGAGTTATGCTTTCTTACAACAGCAGTAGGTATTTTAAGCTTTGGTTCATGGACAGTTAATGAATTCTCACAGACAGATACAATGTCATCCTCCTTCCGAGCAATGTCTTTTTTGTTTAGTGGTCTTTTACGTACCTAGGATATATATATATTTTTAAAAAATAGCTTTACCATTTTAACCACATTTAGCAAATGAACCAAATAAGGTAATGTCAACAGGAAGGAAAATGCAGTCAGAAGCTTAAACAAATCGTGTTAAGTTTCATCAATTAAAACCAGCTAAAAATTCATTTGCAAATAACTTGCCCTCCAAAATATCTAGTTATTCTGATTTCTTTACTCCATAAACCAAAAGGCACTACAGATATCCAAAATACAATGTAATTTCCTCAACTACTAAAGCTAGCAAGAATGCAATCTAACAGTTTCACATGACAATTCCATAACTAGAAGTACTGAAAATTTTCCTCGAACTACAAATGTTAGTACCCTACCAAAAATTGAATTTTTGAACTTACTTTAAGCATGCACACAAATGCTTCCTCCTTACATGTCAGCACACTTACAGCAGCAAAGAGAAAGAGACAGACAGTCATCCAGTACCACTTCTCATAAAGCCAACTTGCCACAACTTTTATATGGCCACATTAGTTTCCCTTATGATGTTATCCTTTTCATTAGTAGGAACTGGACCTGACAAGTCAGTATCAGCTTGCTCCCTTTGATGTCTGTTAGTGTTGAGACTGAGGTCAATTTCAACCCCTTTTGAAACACCAGGCATGAACAAAGATGGCTCAAAGGGTCCCGAAATAACATGCTGTGAAAGCAGATTAAATCAACAATTCATTACCATATAAAAATGAAAGAAACAACTTATTCTACATCAGTCAAAAAGCATAATGAAATTATAGATCAAGAAACCCATTCTCTTATAAGAATGTTATTAAGCTAATAAAGGAAGTGACTTCGACGGTATTGCTTTAAAAAGTTATGCAGCTTCCTCAATCCTCCCACTCCTAGTATATCCCATCAACATTGTCGTCCAAGTCACCTAATTTTTCTCAGGCATTACTTCAAATATCTTTCTAGCCATATCCACCCTATTATTCATGGCATGTCCACTAATCATCGTAGTCCAAGCAATCACATTCCTCTTTGGCACCTCATCAAAAATCATTCTACCTTTAGTCAACAATAAAACCGCCTAACATCACAGTCCAAGAAACCACATTCTTTTCAGGCATTTGCCAAAACAACAACTTCGCTTTCTTTATCATCCCACCTTCAACATAACCCTAACCATGCAGTCCACGAAACTACATTTCTCTGAGACATTCTATCAAACACTTTTCTTGCTTCATAAACCATTCCATTTTTAACATACCCAGCTATCATGACGGGAATTCTTGAGAACTCCAAGAAGAAAAAAAGCAAAAAATTCCAGAAGAATCTGAAAATGGTGTGAAGAACATTGAAAAAGATAATGAGTAGAATGAGGAAAATTCTAAATCTAGAAAAGCTTGAGCATAACACAGGAGTGAGTTTGGACAAGTATATGGGGGAGAATTTTTGGATCTGAACTGAACACAAATCAACCCAGTCGGGACTAAAATTGAACATAAATCAATGCAGAAGCTGTTGATAAATAGAGACTGAACATAACTCTAGTCGCGCTTCACATATACAATTTACAAGAAAAATGAACATAAAATCAATCAACGATGTCACGACAAATGTTCAACGCAAGTTGTTGGGAGAAGCTTTGTCCTTACGTAATCAACGTAAGTGCGTTGAGCGTGAGAGCAGAGCCAGAGACGAAGCGTGTGCTGCTGCCTGAGTGAGAAAGTTGTCGGGAAAACAAACGAGGGGTAAAGCATGTCCAATAAAAAGAGAAGGCATGTTTACCTATTCTGAATTTGTGCGGAATAGGTAAAGACAGCGGGAGAGTTCTTTGGCTATTCTGCTCTGTGCAGAATAGGTAATGTTTAGGAATGGTTATTCCGCGGGCTTTTGCAAACCAAATAAAGAAATAGGCAATAAATAGGTATAGGACTAGGAGGGTAAAATTTCTATTACCCTCGAGAAACAGCCCATCAATTTTAAGATATTACTAGAAAAGGAAAAAAATAAAAATTTGTTAAAGTTTTTATATTAAATTTAATATATTCTATTTAATTATTTTTAATCTTAATATATTCTAATCAATGATATTTAATTAATTATAATGTTTTGCTAAAAAATTTGTTAAAATTTTTTATATCAATTTTTAATTTATTCTAATTAATTATATTTATTTTTAATTAATCATATTTAATATATTCTAATTAATTATATTTAAAATATATTTAATTTTAATTAATTATATTTAATATATTTTAATTAATCATTTTATTTTATTAAAAAAGAAAAAACGATTTTCATTTCTTTCATATTTGAGAAGTATAGAATAATCTCCAAAATTTGGATATCAAAATACTGCTCATGCACGATAATATATAACTAATCGATATTTTTCATTCTCGTATCTAATGATGTCTTCCAAACTTACAAACCAAGCACTCTTTAATTAAACAATATACATTGAGATAATATACGAAATTCTCCTCTTCAATTTCTTCATGATGGTAGCAGAGCTATTCTGAAATTCTTAGGGATCCAAGTTTAGTTTTCTGTTACAGTTTCTCTCGCAGTTGTGAGAATCTCCCACAATAACAATTCCTCGCAGTTCACGTTGTGTTCAGACCACCAATAGCACCATTGCCATTATGTTGCTCTCAAACTAACTAGTGACAAACCTGGCATCTTTTTTACTCATTTGAAGCAAGAAAGACTCTTTGAAACAACACTGATAAGCTTCTTGTGGAAGTAACGAACAACTTGTTAGCATTCGACAGTTGGGTATTATTAACATTCACAGTCTTTCAAATTGAACGAGTTACAACGTGGCATCAATAGTCTGTTCACGTGGCAATCCTTGGACTCTTCACACTTTGTAGCAACGTCTTTCACGTGCGGCAGTTCCGATCCATTGTGTCCTTGTCTGCTGCGCTCCAATCTGGTTTGTCTTTAGTTTGTCTCTGGTGATATTTTCTCTTTCTTTTGCATCATGGATTCTACGGACAACATTATTAGACCAATCAACATTAATTTTGGTCGATCAAATTATGATATGTGGTCTCAACAGATGTGAAATTTTCAAGAAAGCAGACTGTTATGACAAGTTGTGACTAGTGAAATCCCAAAACTGACCAAGACGAAAAATTCACTGAACGATTGGAAAAGTGGGATGGCAAGAATCATCAAATTTTAACCTGGTTATGTAACACCTGTGCTAATGCTATCGAGCTAGACTTCTGCCGATTTGACACTACAAATGAGGCATGGAATTTTTTAGAATCTTGATATTTTATAATTGATGATATTCATCAATTTCAGTTGTATCGTCGACTTCACCGTATGCAACAACGATCTAGCCAAATTATTCATGCTTATATATACGTATCTGAATTACAAGCCTTGTGGGATCAATTAGCTGCTTGTGTTCCAGTATGGCCTGGTAGTAGCTATAGTGTTTACTGATCTTTGTAGGGATGTCAATTTCAGCCCGGCCCGGTCCATTTTTAGCCCAAGTTTGGCGGGCCATAGGTGGGGCACGGGCCGCGACCTGACAAAACGACGTCGTTTTCTCCATCCCGGCCCACTGACATCCCTAGATCTTTGTGATTATCAGCATGTTTGGCATCTTTTTATGACATTCAGAGATGAATTTGAATTTTTTCGGAGCTCTTTACTCATTACTAAGAGTTAGGATATTTAGTGATAATTTTTGTGTCAAGACAATTGATTGACACTATTGTTTAAATTATTTGTGATGATTTATATTTTTGTTACAATACAATAGTAATTGTGACAATTTAATTTCTTTCACAATTAAATTGTCATTATTAATATATTAATAGTGTTAAAATTTATTCTATCACTAAATTTTGTTACTAAAAATCTATGAGTCTTTTCGGAGCTCTTTACCTCATCGCAATACTAACTTGCATGGTGATTAATTTCATAAGAGACTTGCCTAAATACTCTTCAAAATAAGCAATCACCACCCCCTTACTAATATGGTTCTCTGCTCAGCTATCTTCTGGTTCTGTTTTTCTTCTAATTCTACTACTCAAATTTCATTTAGATCCTTTGGAAGTTCTGTAAAATGTATAACCATATTATCTCTAAGTGTCGACGATTAAAAGTAATCAAAGAATATCGCTACCTCTCAGCCTTATCATACTTCTGCTGTTACAATTGTCGAAGCGTCTCTTGAAAGTACCTTTCCTAAATTTTCCTTCAAGGATATTTAAACCATCCTGCAACAACTTCAATCTACCTCACAAGCCTCGTACATCACACCAAGTACATCTTCATCATGTTTTTTTTTTCTTTTTTATCATGCTAACCATATGACTTATGATTCTTCTGTTTGCACTTACAAAGCTTGTCATGTTATTACACCCCTTGTTCATTCCGCAAATAGTTCGAGTATGCATATTCGGAAAATAGGAACAATTACCACACTTAAATTGTCTATCTCCGATGTTTTTTATGTTCCAAAATTCTCATTGAATCTCCTATCTGTTGGTCAACTATGTTGGACATTTTGGTCCTCTCTCATAAAGTTGGACAACATTTAATCACATTATTTAATTTTTAAATAAATTATCGGTTAAGTTATATAATTTGATTCGGATAAAAATAATAAAGTGGCCCAATAAATGATCTAAATCAATGGGTCAAAGTTCAGGTAGAAAATGGATCGCAATTAGTATGGACCGGACTCATATTGGCCTTATAATAGGGAAGCCTGATATGGAAGCTATATATAAATATTAAGGTCTCTTACAGTTTGCTCATATATCAATCGTAAGTATAAGGATTCTCTGACCCGTTAAGAGAGTTTACATTTTGAGAAAAATGTAGAAAGACATTGACCGCGTCACGGTGATGGATTTCCGTGAAGACGGCGGTGAATTCTCGTTCATTTCGGCTTCAGAAAGCTCGTTTGAAGTTATGGAACCGAAATCATGTATTTTTCGCATTTTTTGATTTATTGCCCTTTCACATTCGATCCGGATATGTAACTAAGGTATCGTTACGTATTACACGTAGTATCAAAGCGGTGACGTAATCGGGTGGTTAAAAACGGAGATTTTTTGTTTTTTCCCTCCATAAGGTTTTCAGAGAGTTAACTTATATTTCTAGGTTTTTTCTTGCTTTCTATTGCATGAAAGTAATATACATGTGTTTAGCCTTGAGAAACGGGTTAAAAACGAGCCCGGGAGTACAAAAACATACCCGAAACTTGTCGAAAATCACCTTTTTCTAACGAGGAGTCTCACTGTCAGGTAGGCACATGCACCGTGAATAGTATGCAGGGAGGGGTGACGTGTCTGAAGCGTGTGTTACACGCGCCAAACATGTGGCCGAATAAAGACTAGATAGGTGTTTGTCGTGTGAGTTGCATATGCTAGCATCGGTGAGCACGTGTGTCACGTGCTAGATGCGTCAACACTTGTGCGTGTCTGACATGCACCTTTCGCGCTAACGCACGTACTGATGCGGGCCCCGTATGGACGTTGCTACAGTGATTTCAAAAAAAAAAAAAAAACACACACACACACACATAAAATTCAGATTTCTCGTAAGGGTGCCTCGGGGTGTTTTGAGTCAGTTTTCAGGTTCGGGAAATTTATAAAATGAAAATTTTCATTTTTCTAGATTTATTACATTAGTAATGAATTAAAGTTTAACTCTAGAAAAAGAAATTAAGGTGTTCTGAATCCAATTTCGAGTGAATTTTCATGCTTTGGACATCATATGAGGGAGATACTTCAAGTTTTCATGTCTTGGGTCTCATGTTTAGTGTTCAAGATCGCATGATAGTTAATCGAAAAAAGGAACAAAGTCATTATGAAGCCATTTTTGAATGAACTTTCGTTCAACAAACTTACCGTAAGGGAGATACATGAGGTTCTTATGTCTCGAAGATACATGAGATTCTTGTGTCTCAGGTGGTCGGTTCGGTGTTCAGTAATGCACAATGGTCACTCTACTGAGATTTTATTTTTACGAAAGTCTCAAATGAAGTTTTTAGATAATGTCTTCAGCACGAGTGTGTGACAATGAGATTGTGCATTCGGGTTTTTGCATTTATTGGAGTTACATTGTCACATGCCATATGCCCATAAAGAATGTGAAGATAACATAGAGATATATCCCTTGTGTTTGTGGACTTTTGAGTGTTGATGAGAATGTAGTCAGCAAAGTGGTCTTTCAAGTCAATATTTTGAATTGTTCTGCTTGCTTGTAAGGGGATGTCTTTGATTTTATGTTTGGTTATTCTACCTAAAGGTGTTGGCCTTATATAACATTTTGAGATGTTCATAAAGGCATTGGATATAGGAAAGCCATTACTTAAATGATCTACTCACCCACAAGTGGTAGTGTTATAAGAGTTAATGGTTTATACTCTGATCGCTTTTATGTGGAGGTCTAGTTGCATATATTATGCATTTAGCCCACAGGTGTTTCATAATATGTGTGACCAGATTTTTAATAAAGATACTGTTTAATGGCTTTGAGTATCGTTGTTGCCCTACATTTGTGCTGGTCTAATCGAAGTTACTAAAGATTTACCTTTTTGGTTAATAAAATCAGTGTCATCATTGAAACCCTGACCAGATTCAATTAAAAAAAGTGAACAGAGGATGTATCCAATGCTATGGAGATAACTGAGGTTAATATGGTCATATGTACAGACAGGCTATCTCTACCTACATCCAAAAGCTCGAAAGCTTATAAAGCAACCTAAGATCTGTCCAATAGATTATGTCTTATGACCATTAAGAAATCCATACATAACCATCTGCTTAGTGGACTTCCGAACACAGACATAGCGAAGTAATTTCTTGGTAATGTCTCCCAGAGGTACATAGTCTCACCTAATGTTGAGATAAGTGCCTTGATAAAAGAATTATTCTTCACGAGGTATACGGGAGAAGGGGGAGTAAAGGAGAACGTATCAAGAATGATACATCTTTACAGTAGATTGAAGATGTTAAACATTCCTCTTCCTGATGCCTTTATAGTTCATCAGACTCTAAATACACTCCTTTCAGAGTTAATTAATCTGGTGATGACATATTATTCACAGGATGAGAAATGGAACTTCAATGCTTTGATTACTCATTGCGTTGCTGAGGAGGAGAAACTCAAGCTTGCTATACCTACAGTCGTCGATGCAACTAAAGGGAAGGTAAAGATAAAGCTCGCTAAGATCAAAGGTAGAAAGACTAAATCTTCTCCACATACTAATGCTGGTCAATCTAGTGCTGGAAAGGTCCTAGGGACATAAAGTAACCAGTAGTATAAGACCTAGAAGGAAAGATTGTAACTATCAGATAACTCTTTAGCTTATCAATTTATGAGTCTAACTTGCAATAGTCGGATTAAGTGCTTAGTGACTTTGTAGTGGAGCATTTGATCAAGGTGCTTCAATAGTGCAGGGGTTCATATCTAGGATAAAGAAAAATAAAGAGAAGGAGGAACGGATAGTTGATAGTAATGAAGAAGTGGAAGTAATATCTTTGGGGAATGTATGTACTGAATCTTGTAGCAAAGTTCATTTTGGTTTTTTACACAACACATTTTATATGTAATCTTTGGATCAATTTTGGACAAAGAAGGTTAACGTTTTGTATTTAATGCTTCTGTTGTATAGTTATGTTTAATGAAAAACATAATGGTACAACTTTCTTATCATATGGTTTTTATAGAATGTGTCTTACCCCGAATTAGATATATGCTTCTTCGTATCTTGCTAAACAAGTCATAAAATGAAGAATGAATGAAAAGTCATACATGGTGTGGTATTAAGGTTTAAGCCACATTTCCAAAGCTAGGGTTGAGAGATTAATTAAGGAAAGCATTTTCTCAATTTTAAATTATGATGATCTGGAAATATGTGTTGACTATTGTAGGCGTAAGTTGAGTAATAAGGATATTAAGATCAACTCATGTTTCTGACTTGTTGAGTTTGATATATACAGATCAGAAGACCTTATACAGTTGCAATGTGCAATTCCAAATGTATTCTAACATTTGTTGATGATTATTCTCATTACAGTTTTGTGTTCTTGCTTAAAGATTCAAGGTTGAGAACCAATTGGGCAAATTCATTCAGAATGTCAGATCTAACCGTGGAGGAGAATATCATGGTAAACATGGTGTTTTAAGACATGAAAAGGTCCGTTTTCCAGATATGAAATCGGTTGGGATAGTGACTTGATTCATTATGCTGGGTAGTCTTGAGCAAAATGGTGTGTTGTTGAAAGGCATAACCATACCCTAAAGGACTTGAAGAAGTCAATGCAGAACAAGATTAATCTACCTAATTATCTAGAAGTGTGAAAACCCAGCCTTGGACATATTCGTGTATGAGGCTGCCCTACTGAAGTGGTATAATCCTTATAAAGAAAAATTGCATGCTCATCATGCTCATTACTATTTAATAAGATATCCTGATCACTTTAAAGGCTATAGATCTTACTGTAGAGAAGGAAAGACCAGAATAGTAGAATCACAAACAGCTAAGTTTCTGGAATACGATGTTTATGATGATAGTAGGCCCTTTAACCCTTCGGATGATAACAGGGTGGATACTACAGTTGTTATATACCCGCCACTCATATAGTTAGATCCGGTGGATATAGGTCTTTGTATCGTGCCTATACAGAAACAGAAACCCATACCTATACACACAACGGTTCCTAGAGATAAAAGTTCTAATACAATTATGAAGATCTACCAGAGTGAGATGACCTGTTATCACATCTGATTACATAGTCTATTAGGTGAATAGGACTATGATATTAGACATGTTACGAATCCTTACTTCTATAGAAGCTGTTTCTGAACCCAATGCGAAATTGTGGTGGGTTGTAATGACTGATGAGATGCAAATCATGAAGCATAGTAAAGTCTGGGAGTTAGTTGATTTTGTAGCAGAACTGCAAAACCCATCAGTTGTAAATGAAGTTTTAAGACCTAAAGGATTTTAGGATAAAGTTCAGCGGTTTATGGGCTTGCTCAATTGCCTGATTATTCATTCACGGAGAAATGTTGACTTTAATGTTACTTTTTCTCTTGTATCCTCAAATGATACATTTTAAGTGATTAAGGCAATTGTAGCTCATGATGATATAGAGTTACATCAAATGGTTGTTAAAACTACTTTCCTGAATAAAGACTTTTATAAAGTGGTATATATGGTACAACCTGAAGGATTTCTGGATCCAGATGGAACTGACATGGTTTGCATGTTATGCAGATCAATATATGATTTACATCAAATCTCCTAAAAGTGATACCTTACAGTTGATGAGGTTATTACCTCTTTCAGCTTCATGAAAAAATAAAGTTAAAAAGATACTTGTACTATAAGGTCAAAGAAAGCAAAGTTATCTTCCTATTACTGCATGAGGATGATATATTGCTCACGTCAAATTACTTGACCATGTTGTATAAGGGTAAGTAACTTTTGGTTGAGAACTTTGACATAAAGGACCTTGGCGTGACATCTTTTTTCCTAGGTATTCAGATTCACTGGGAGTTATGAGGAATGTTCAATATTCTAGTATAGTTGATAGCCTGATGTATGCTCAGCTATGTACTAGGCAAGACATTGCATTTACTGTTTTACTATTTGGTCAGTATCTGGTTAACTTAGATGTAGAACATTGAAATACAGTCAAGCGAGTGTTGAGATAATTAAAGAGAATCAAGGATTATATGTTGACATATAGAAAAGTCAACAGACTAAACCTCGTAGCGAATTCAGATTCAAATTAAGCTATATGTCCGGATGATCGAAAGTTTAATTAAGGTTATAGTTTAAGTTTGCAGATGGTACAATATCGTAGAAGTGTGCCAAGTAGACACGAGTGATTTCCTAGATCATGCATGCCAAGTGCATGCTATAGGACTGCTTCACAGACGGTTTAGCTCAGAAATTTGATTTCTGAGTTATCTGTGGTTAATTCAGTGGTTAGATCCATTCGGTTGTAATGTGATAATCAAGTTGCTGTGTTGTTTAATAACAACGTTAAATATCACAGGATCTTAGCATAAAATTGGAGAAATCGATACCTAAAAACGAAGATGATATAATTTAGAACATACAGATATAATTCATGTTAGTGAGATATTAGGTATACGTGATTGTATTGGATCCATGTCATACATAACACATGCATTTGATACTTTTCGGTATCGAAAGTCTTGCAAGACGGAATGATGGACTTTCGTTATTTTTGGATCAAATGTTTTATTTTAAACTTAGTCGACTAATACTGTAGCGTAGCTTAACTAAGTTTTTAAACTGTTTTTAAACTTGAGTCAAAACTGCAATTAAGTATTGTCCAAGGGGGAGATTGTTGGACATTTTTGTCCTTTCTTATAAAGTTGGACAACATTTAATTGCATTATTTGGTTTTTAAATAAATTATCGGTTAAGTTACGTAATTTGATCCAAATAAAGATAATAAAATGGCTCAATAAATAATCTAAATCAATGGGTCAAAGTCTAGGTAGAAAATAGATCCCAATTAGTGTGGACCAGACCTATATCGGTCTTGTGATGGGGAAGTCCGATATGGAAGCTATAAATAAAGGTTAAGGTCTCCTACAGTTGCTCATATATCAATCATAAGCATAAGGATTCTCTAACCTGTTAAGAGAGCCTACATTTTGAAAAAACTATAGAAAGACATTAAACGCGTCCCGATGATGGATTCTCGTAAAGATGGCGGTAGATTCGTGTTCATTTCGACTTCAAAAAGCTTGTTTGAAGTTATGGAACCAAAATCAAGTATTTTTGCATTTCTTCATTTATTGCCTTTTTACGTTTGATCCGAGATATGTAACTAAGGTATCGTTACGTATTACAAATTATATAAAGTTGAGTTTAACGTACTTTTTCTAAGTCATTGTTGTTTTGTGTAAGATTCACTAACGGGCAAGATCCTTGGGACCAACAGTAGTTTTGGCAAACTGTTTAAGCTTTAATCTCTTTGTATTCCTTCTAAAACTATTGTTGCCACTGTTACTTCTAGCCTTTGGCATGCTTGCTTAGTTCATGTTTCCAGCTCTAGATTTGGGGTCTTTACTTTTAGCATTTGACATTGATCGTTCACTACACATATTGGTCAATCGATATGGTTCATTCGTCAACCAATACATCAATTAATGTTGCTACAAACTCAAGATACGTTTAATTTAACAACTTTAACTTATATTGGTCAACCACTAACCCATATAATTTAATCAATAACTCAAAAACATGATTTTAATTACTTCAAATGGTCAAAACCAATTTGTTTAATTTAAATATAATTAAAACACTTCCTAAAATGTTCTCCAAAGATTATTTGAAAGATCAAGATTCTTTCGCAATTAAATTGAAAAGCCCAATGCCGTTTAATAAATGTAAAGAGTCATATAATGAAGTTAAATAAAATGTTTATACATTGTGAGCCTTCTAGATCATCAAATTAATAAAGTGAGACTACAAAAAATAATACAAAATATAAAATAACCTTGATGAACCTTGATCTTCTTTTGTTCTTGTTTTGATCTTCATTTTTATATGTTTTAAACTTCAACTGCTCTTGTTTAACTTCATACATTATCTTCTTGAGTTTATGGCTTCATTTTTTTCTATTATTTCCTTTCATCAAAATAATAAACACGCTAGTACTAATAATGTTTTGTTATCATCAAAACAATATTTGGAACCTTCCTTGGTTCATCAATTTTCACTTGCATGAAGTTCCTAAAACCATTATTTCAAATATGGATATAAAGTTCTTGGGTTATTTTTGGAAAACTTTGTGAGAAAAATTAAGACTAATTTGTTATTTTCTACAACTTTCTATCTACAAACTGATACTCAAACT
>JAOTAY010020102.1:0-13448 GCA_025629805.1 Erythroxylum baracoense
AATAATTTTTGGAATTGGAAATGTTTTGTATTTGTAATGGGCCCAAATGGCTATTGAAAATTCTGTTGATTGTATTGCTATGTTTGAAAAAGTTTGCGAATAGAGTGGGCCCGATTTGGTTATCAATTCTCACACTTTATGTCGTGGTTTAAAAAAAACAAAAAAATTTGTACTGAAATTTGAATGATCGAGTGCTATAACATGCCACCCTCGCGGGGCACGAACTCAGATATCACCATCGATGTCGGGTTCGGGTCTTGCGGGAGTGGGGTGTTACATAGCTTGCCCTTCCCAGCTTCCATTTTGCTCATGGCTGTGGTTAATTAGGACATTTACTTTTGCAGATTTTGGATGTTGACTCTCATTTCCTATTGAACAGTTTGAGTGTTAGTAGTTAGACTTTTTACAATATCTTTTAAAGACATACCTGGCTTAGACGATGAGGATGCTTGAGGGGGTGAAATTGGTGGTCTCATTTGAGGTAGATGTGGCTGAAATCCTAGTGGCTTGTTACCATAACTGAATTTAGGGTGACCTCGCCAACTTGGATTACAGTAATTCGAGTAGGGATCATATCTCTTTTGTGGTGGTCCTGAAAATCCTCCTACCGCATTCACTTGCTCATTGGGTCTTCTTGAAGAGCTAGACATATGTCTGTCGCATGATTGGTTATAGAGCAAATGCCACATGTTTTGACCTATTGAATTTGTGACACAACCAATTTTTCCAACAAAGAAGTCAGAGCATCTTATCTTTGATCAGTGGAAGAAACACTAACCTCATTAACTCTTCGTGGGGTGCTATCCTGTTGAGTCCCAAACTGTTCTGCATTAGCGGCCATGCTAGAAATCAAGCTCTTTGCTTCATCTAGGATTTTGTTCATTAATGCTCCTCCATTTGCGACCATTGTTATGAATACCATATAGGAACTAGTACCGGATTAGATATTAGTTCGGTACCGTACCGATACTGGTCAATACTAGGTATCGTTTCAAGCAATTTTTTTAAATTTATAAAATAGTCCCTAAATTTTTTAAAAATTTGCAAAATGATCCTTCAATGTTTTACTATATAATTTAAACCAATCTTGTCTCAAAAAATCATAATAATAGAAATTTAAAATAAAACAATTTATTTATTTTTCTTAATATTATTTTTACATATTTCACGTATAAATAATAACCACAATTAATATAAAAAATATTATTTTATTATCATAGAAATATAAAATTAAGAACAATACAAAGCATTTAAAATATTACAATTTTATCATATAATAAATAATAATTACATCAAAATATTAAATAAAAAGAATAATTATTATCAGTAATAAAATATAAGTTCTATCTTAATATTTAATCTTCAATAATAAAAATACATATTTTTGTCTTAATATGTAATTATTATTAATAATAAAATATAGTTATATTTATATTAACAATTTTAAAAAGAAATACAAAAAGTTGAGGCCTTTTAATTTTCATTTAAACAGATTTTTAAGTATTCTTTGTAAAAACAATATAACTATTATTTACTATATGAATTTAAATATTATATTATTAATAATAAAAAGAGATAATGATGGTGAAAGAGAGTGAGAGTGTGAGAGGAAAAAATAAAGAGAGGAAGAAGAAGGTCGCAGAGTTGGGTGGGGTGGGGTTTTAAATTTTTTTCATTTTTTGCATAAATGCCCCTGATTTTTTTAAAATTTCGGTACTGGCTGGTATATGGCTGATATTCCAAATACCAGCAATACTGGCTGATACCAGACGAAATAGGTCGGTATTTGGACCCGGTACTAAAATGTTCCATTTTATTTCATTTTTCAACCAGTACAGTGCGAGATTCATCACACTGCTTACGGCATCAATCATATTCCATTGGTAGCAGACCTTCATGGAAGTACTGAATAAGCAGCTGGTTCAGAATTTGATGTTAAGGACAACTTGCACATAGTTGTTTGAATCTCTCCCAATACTTGTACATTATCTCTCCATTGAATTGTCAGATTCCACAAATCTGATGTTTGTAGCACAGGAAGCAGGGAAAATTTTCTCCGGGAATTGCTTCTTTAATTCATCCCAAGTGGTTATGGACCCAGACAGTAAATAATAGAGCGAATCTTTCGCTTTATCGGCCAATGAAAATGGAAAAGCTCCAAGCTTGATCCACTCTTTGATAACTCTCTATGGCTTCATTGATGAGCAAACAACATGGAATTCCTTCAAATGCTTGAGGGGATCCTCACCTACAAGTCCTTGGAAAGTATGCAATAAGTGTATCAAACCAGATTTAAGCTCAAAAGGTGCATTAATATTAGGAAATTCAATGCACTAAATGTTGTTGATTAACATCAGGAGTTGCTAACTCCCTTAATGTTCGTTGTAGTGTTCGTTCACCCATTGGCCTTTCTTTAGTGATTAGCTCTTCAACAATTGTCTTTTCAGTCTCTTGCTCTTCAAACTCCCGATTTAATTCTTCATAATAAGACGTTGAAGCAAGTAGATGATCTTCTTGTTTTTTCGCCTTTCTATTAGCTTTAGTTGTCTTCTCAACTTCTAGATCAAAAATTAGTTCGCCTATACGGGATGAGCAGGGCATCAACCAGAACAAAAGTAAAACAAAAATTTTAAAGAAATAAATTCTTAACACCAATTCCTCAACAACGGTCAAAATTTGGTGAATGTCAAATCAACCAAAATTTTTTAACCTACTCAGATTATTAACGTAGCACAGTGGAGTAAAGTCGTATTCTCAGTAAATGATGCTTTATCTTTTTTAAACAATTAAGTAAAACAAGGATGTTTGGAAATTATGTTAAATTGCAGTATTAAAAATAACAAAAAATGAATTGATTTGAAATTCAATAAAACAAACTTCTAGTTAAAGGAACTTATTTCTATCTTGATTCATTCAGTTGATCATTGATATAAAAGTAATTTAACATATTCTTGAATAAATTGGTTCTAGTTACTAAGAATATATCTATAATATCTAATCTTTCCTTACCTTATATGGTGATCACGAACAGATCGAATAATTACTCCCTAATCGAAAAACAACCCTAGAGGCAGCTCTTATGATTTAGTTTTTCGACAACCTTAAAATTTAGAAAGACCCAATTCTAACCAATAACCTCAGCGGATAATTTATTGCAATCAGATTAATTAATTTCATAACATATATTAAACTTCTTAACGAGGAAATAAAATTATGTCGATTGCCACTTGTTAAAACCAACAAACAATTACAAATTCGTCATTTTAATTTGCGATAAATTATTTCAGGAATATTAAATATATGCATCTATTCAATAAAACTCAAAACTATCATAAAATCAATGAATTCAGGAAATAATTAAATACCCATGCACAATTGAATTTAAATAAACCTATTCGATCTCACAATTAATTTAGAATCAAGGTTTCAATATAATCTTCTAACTAAAATTAAAAAATAGTTACAAGCCATTGAAAAAAGAGAACATATTAAAATTATTCAAAAGAAAAAATCTATTCTTACGAAAGAAGTTGGAAAAGGTAGAACCCAGCGTAAACGTCTCTAAAATAAATAACTGCTACCTCGTGTTACCCTTCTCAGTCGCCTACCTATTGCCTTTCACAAAAAGAAGTCTTATATCTTTTTAAAACAGAAAAACCCTCCTTACGTTTTGAACTGCCCAATTTTAAAACCCCCTCCCTGTCCATTACATTTTGGACTGCTTCCCTTAATGTTTTGCTATGTGTTTTCTCCTTTAGTTGTTTCCTTTCACCTGTTTTATTTTCTTTGTTGTGCTCCTTTGCTTTTTGTCTCTGCTCTCTTTCCTTGTGTGTTGTCGTTTTGTGTCTCCTCAGCTGTGGTCTTTTTTAACTGTTGCATGTTTTGGTCATTCCATCTACTGTGTATTTTCTACTCTTGCGTTTTGCCTTTTTCTCTACTATCGTTTTATTCCTTTTTTCTGATGGATGATGCGTTTGCTAATGTGCGTTTTTAATTCCCAATTAACAAGTTACTTCTCTTTTCTTTTACTGTATCGTTTTTGTCTTCTTTACTGCTGCGTTCCACTCTTTTGCTGATGTTAGAGATGTCAAAAAGGGCCTGGCTCATCTAGCTTGATTTTGGCTTAAGTTGACTGGGCCACGGGTGGGCTATAGGTAGACCCCCGGTTGAGCGAGCCACAAGCATGCCCGGCCAAGCCCGGCCCATGGCCTGACAAGACAACTTCATTTTGGAAGTTTTTCTTTAAAAAAAAGGTTGGCGGGTTACGTTGGCCAAGCTACGGACCAGGCCACGGCCTGACCCATCTCGACCTACGAAGCCAAGGGCCACTATAGCCTGGGGTTAAGTAGGGTTGGGCCAGGGATAGCCCAAGCCCGGCCCAACCCATTAACTTCTTTAGCTACTATCGTTTTGTTTTTAATTCATGCTGCATGTTTTTGCTAAATTTCTTCAAAATAGCTCTACATCTCCTAACTTCTAATAACAATGTCAAAACACCATAATCATAACAATATCCATCCAATATACTCCAAAAATACCTCAAATTAATATGTAAATTAATAATCGATCATGTTTCACTTAATTTCGAGCCATGGTTGGCCTTCATAGAAATTCCAAACAACATTAATTGAAGCTCTTACTTCAGATAAAACGAACAATTCTAACATCTCAAGGAATTACGGGGGGTGCTTGAGTTGTAGCTTTGTGTATAGACATATTTGAGGGTGTCCATTTGGACAATATAAAATAAAGCTGGATAAATACTCAGGACAGTAGTCTTGAACACAACTTGTACTACTTTTGCTTTCTAAAGAAAAGAGAATGGATATTATGTCCTACCTTTTCCTACCAGTCAGAATAACACAAGGCACAGATTCAGGATAGAAATAATAAACATAAACAACTGTTCTGTACCTTGCAAATGTGAATATGTAGAGCCCATTTGCTGTCATTGGCATGCAATGCAAACTAACAAGGTAGCCACCTTAAGAACAGGGAAGAAAGACAGAGTATGTACCTAACTCTGAGGAGTAAGAATCGTAAAGATCTTATAGCAAAACTGAAAATAAGTACATCGACGAATGGGTTAGAGAGAAGTGCTCTGTCCTCTCTCTAACTTCCTTTATTCAGGCCCAACCATAACACTACAAGTTTTTTGCTTTCCTTACACCTGTAGCCTTCTTCCTCCACTACACTCTCCTTCGCAACCTCGTTCTCAACCCCTCTACTGTCTTCTTTCCATCCCGCTAATCTCTATTGACCATCTCACCGACTCTGCAATCAGACCTTCTTAAGGGTACTTTAGTTTTATCCATTACCTAACCTTTTCCGCCCCTCTCTTATTTCCTTTTTTAGAAACTGTCTTCACTGTAGTTTACAATGCAGACTTTGCAGACCCCTCTTAGTAGCATAAATCAGGACAAGGAGGAATTTCCTCCTATACCATTATCGTCTTCCTCACAGCCTTCCTCAGGAGCAACTAAGAAACCTGCCCTGGACTCACCCAAAACCTCTTTACCCGTTGACCCTCTACCATCACTACCCTCAACTGCACCCTCTTCCCTTTATAACTCTACCTCTCTCTTATCCTCTTCAGCCACCCTTACCCCTTCGATAGAGAGGAAGACTTGGAAACAAGTGGTGGGTGGTTCAGAGAATCTCTCTCTGCATTTTTGCCTACCCAAGACAGAAGATGGTCAGGTTATTGTTTCCCCTGATAAGGAAACGCTACAAGAAGGGGCTCAATCCTGGGAAAACTCCCTTATTGGTTTCTTTTGGGACAAACGTCCTGCTTTCCCAGTCATTAAAAAATGGGCGCAATCAGCCTGGAAGCATAAAGGTTTTGTGGAAGCTATCATAACAGAAGACAAATACCTACTGTTTATTTTCTCCTCGAAGGCACAAGCTTTAAAAATAGTAGAAGAAGGGCCGTGGCATATTGCTAATTTCCCACTATTTCTACAACTATGGCAACCAGGATTTCAGGTTGGTAGTAAGGAAAAGAGATCAGTGCCTATATGGGTTAATATATCCAATGTCCCTCTAGAACATTGGACAACAAAGGGGTTGAGTATGATAGCTAGTTTTTTTAAAAATCCTCCTTGTTTGGATGCATATACTGCCAATACAAGGAGATTAGGGTATGCTAGAATATGCATAAATATGGACCTTTCCAATAGCTTGCCAGAATCTATTCCTATTGTGCGATTGGGTTTTGATGGTTCTATGTATGAGAATAATGTGATAGTACAATACCTATGGAAGCCATCTCTCACTTCTCAGGGTAAAAAATGGGCACCTACGGGTAAGACATTCTTTAGATGGAACTATAAGGAACTAATGGGTGTTGGTCCCTCAAGCAATAAGGTAGGGCAAATTGATGAAAGCAAACCTATGATCTCAGTTATAGTTATTCAGGAGAAAAATAAATAGGAAGGTGAAGGGGAAGGATCTGTGGTTGAAGATGATGGGAAGGTAGTAGATGTTGACATTGAGAAGGAAGGAGACGTTGCTGGAGATTATGTTAGGGGGAAATCTACAGAGGCTTCTGGAGTTAGCAAGAATAAGGCAGTAATGGTGGATGATTCACCAGACACTTGTGATGAAATTACTAAGGGATTTGACCTAAAGGAAAAGGCTGTTGCTTCGAAAAATAATGACGAGGATCCTACTATTGGAGAATTTTTGGCTGTAGTTAAAAGGAAGCCTAATAAGAGCAAAAGGAAGGGCTCTAAATCTAATTTTACTTGATTTATAAAGATCTTAACATAGAATGTGAGCGGGATCAATTGTCCTAAAAAGCTTTCGGCTTTAAGAGATTTTGTCTATAACACAAAGCCATGAATTTTTGCTCTTATTGAAAATAAAATCAGGTATAGAAAACTTAATTTACTGAATAAACTGGGCTCCAAATGGAAATTCATATCCAATCATCAAGCCCATAGTTACGGGAGAATTATTGTTGGTTATGATCCTACTTTGGTGGATGTACAAGTCCTTTCCATAGAGACACAAGTCATACATCTAAAGGTTAAACTTCTTCAGGGTAATGTTGACATTTTTGTATCCTTTATCTACGTTTCTAACCATGTTTTCCAGAGAAAATTGTTATGGGACAACTTAATGCAATTCAAGAATTTGGCCAATGGGTCATAGATGCTCTGTGGGGATTTCAATTCTACTCTTTATCAAACAAAAGCTGAAGGCAATTTCAGTCTAAGAAACTTCTCAGAGGACTTCAAAGACTGTGTAACTAAGCTTGGAATGTTTGACCTAAGGTCGCAGGGGCAGCACTATACATGGAGTAACAAGCAGACGGGAAGTTAGGCATTGAGGAAGAAGCTAGACTGGACTATGGTGAATTAGGATTGGCTAATACAGTTCCCAAACAGTGTCACTTCTTTCCTGAATCCTTTATTCTCAGATCGTACGCCTGTGCTAATTGCAAACCTCCTTCATACTAAGGACAGAAGAGGGCCATTTAGATTCAAGAATCTATTAGTAAAGGATGAAGGGTTCCCTGAGGCAATCAAAAAGGGGTTGGATGACACGGTTGTAGGTACTCATCAATATGTCTGTGTTCAGAAACTTAAAGCTATCAAAAGGGAGATGAAATCACTAATGAATAGAAGACATATCTCTACTTAGAAAGCGGTTACTTTGGCTAGAGAAGATCTGGAAAGGGTGTAGCATCAACTTTATTTGGATCCAACCAATTCTTATCTTATGAAAACAGAGAAGACCTTACTGTTGTCATATCTTTCAAAAGCTAGGGACCATAACAGTCTAATGGAACAATGAGCTAGAGCTAATTGGCTAAAGGATGGTGAAAGGTGCTTTAAATTCTTCTTTAATTCGGTCTTAGCTAGAAAAAATGCTAACTGAATCTGTTCTCTAAGATTGCTAGATGGGGAGGTAATTATAAAGCAAGAAGACCTTCTAAAAGGAGCAGAGAGATAATTTAAGGATTTCTATGGTTCGTCTAGGAATCTAGCTAATTCTAATACTCTTGACTCATTTATTCATACAAAGATCTCTCAGGAACAAGCAACAGCTCTCATTAAACCTATGGAAGAAAAAGAGATAGAAGATGTGATGTTCCAAATGCATCCGAACAAATCTCCTGGGCCTGATGGATTCAATGGCTATTTTTTTCAAAAGACTTGGCAAGATACTGGCCCTATGGTTAAAAAAGCAGTGCTGGAATTTTTATATGTCTGATTCCTAAATCCCCTTGCTCCTCTTGATTCCTAAATCCCTTTGCTCCTCTACTTTGGATGAATTCACGCCTATGGCCTGCACCAATTTTTAATATAAGATTATCTCCAAAATTCTAGCAAATAGGCTAAAGTTGGTACTGGATTTTTTGATCTCTGACAATCAGAGTGCTTTCTTATTTGGTAGAATAATGGGTGATAATATTTCTATGGTGCAGGAACTGATGAAAGGGTATCAAAGGAAGAATAGTCCACCGAATTGTATCATCAAAGTGGATTTTCAGAAGGCTTTTGATCATATTGAATGGGACTTTAATCTACGAACTTTAAGCCTCTTAGGTCCCTAAGGAATTTCTTAACTGGGTATAAGCATGTATAACTACTCCCACCTACTCTATCCTAGTGAATGGCACTCCAGTAGACTCCTTTAGGAGTACAAGGGGACTGAGACAAGGTGACCCTATCTCTCCTTATCTTTTTATTATTTGTATGGAGGTCCTCACTCTTTTATTTCAACAGAAAGTGGGAATCAGCAAATCCTTTAAATATCATTCTAAATGTAAGAAAATAGGGTTAATCAATTTATGCTTTGCGAATGACTTACTGCTTTTCTTAAAAGCACATGGCAAGTTCATTGAGCTTCTAATGTCAACTCTTTCTTTATTTCGGGATCTCTCGAGTTTGGAGATAAATTTGAATAAAAGCTAGTTTATCCTAGCAGCAGGGGCTGATACAATAGAAAATAGAATATCTTCAATTACAGGAGTGATTAGGAAGTCAGCCCTATTAACCTACTTGGGCCTCCCTATTACCACCAAAAGAATTCAATTTTCAAAGTGTATGCCTTTGTTTGAAAAATTACAAAGGAGATTGGGAATGTGGTCTAATAAGGTGCCTTCTTTTGGAGGGAGATTGCAACTTATCAAATCAGTGTTAAATTCCCTACATATATTTTGGTCCTTAAACATGACTATAACAAAAGGGTTATCAAGTCTATTGAGAAAATCTTTTGAAGATTCCTGTAGGGTAATTTAAACTCTATCAGTCATTTTTCTAAGGTAAAATGGAGTGAAGTTTGTAAAAGCAAAAAAGATGGGGGTCTAGGATTGATTTCAATTGCCTCTTTTAATAGAGCAGCTTTGATCAAGAATCTTTGGAATATCCTACTAGAAAAGAAATCCCTCTAGATTCGATGGCTACATATCTATATTCTAAAAGGTTCCAGATTTGGTCTATTTCTATTAAACCCTCCTACTCATGGTCCTTGACCCAACTACTGAAACTCAGATCTATTCTTGAACCGTTAGTATCATGTGTGATTGGGAATGGAGAGAAAGCCTCCCTATGGTTCAAAAACTGGACAAGTAGAGGAGCACTGATTAGATACCCACAGGCACTCCAACTATAGAATGAGATCCCTATCAATGCCAAGGTAAAATCTATCTTGCTAAGAGATCAATAGAACATCCTAAGGGAGCTTCAATATCTTATCCCTAATTATCTCCCTAATCTACAAAGGGAAGACACTTTCCACTGCCTTAACCAACCTCCAAACTCTTTCAACATTGCTAGATTCAAGAAGTGGCATAACTATACTAGTACAGGTAGTCTTGGTACCCTATAGTCTAGCATAAGAAGTTACTCATGCCGAGCTACTCTATACTTCTTTGGCTTTTAGTGTTGAACAAGCTAAGCTCTATGGACAGACTATGTTTTCTACCAAACAATCCAGTATGCGTACTTTACGACACAGAACCAGAAACAAGGGAGCATCTCTTTTTCAAATGTCCCTTTTCACATTTCCTATGGGAGAGGGTTAAGGAGCTTAATTTTATCTCTAATGTATACACAACATTCACAGAAACCATGAAGTGGTTTCTAAACCTGAGCCATACTCCTAAACATACTAAGTTCATATATGTCTCCTCCTTTGCCTCCTCTACTAAGGAAATCTGGAGAGAGATAAACTATAGGAGATTTCAGAGTAAAATTTGCACAAGACAGGAAGTTCTTATCTCTCTTATTGGAGGGATCAGAGAGAGAATTCTCAGTTCAATTAAACCAGATGAAACATACCCTAATCTAGCTTATTCATGAAGGATCAACTATCAGATTCGAACTGAGGTTAATTAAAGGAGGAAGGAGGCGTGTACCTATGATTCCTTGATACGGTGGTAGATGAATACAATCCGTGTCCTAGGTGTGTGCCCTTATGCTCGAAGAGAGACATCAGAGAAAGGAATCAAGTATTAGAAAAAAGCATCATCGGAGAAAGGTAACTAAAATTAGATTAACCCTAAGTCTAAGGACGAAACAAGTTCTTACACTTAGGGCTTAATCCTCTATGCTCCATGATCTTTGGAAACCTCAGGCTTACAAGACAGATACAATGGCAATTGTTTGAACACCTTTAGATTGAATTCCATTAAAGAATAGGAAGGCTCCTTCTGGACATTTACTCATAGAGACCTCGATTAGTAAGAAGAGAGAAGATGAAGACACAACTCTGAAGATAGGAATCCATACCTAGCAAGGTAGAGACACGGGATGCTTCGATGATCACCGCTCAAGCTTAACCCTAATTTGGAATGTTCTGGAGAAACATTTGGAAAAACAGATCACGATTTCTATCTTAGGCATCTCTCTTTGTTGTTTTGTCCTGACTCTCCACAAAGTCATTTTATACTTAGTTACCCGATGGTTTTTTGTTTACTCTCTGTATTGTAGAGTCTTAGTTCTGCCCTTGTTGTAACATGCTTAACCAAGCTATTACATATGAGACACATTTCTTTATTTGTATTTATTTACTTTCAATACAATTTTACGTTTTCAAAAAAAGATTCGTAGAGATCTTCACAAGCCACAAAGATGGTATGGACAAAATTTCTAGAAAGAAACAAGTAATTCTGAATTTGCATCATAGAGTTATATGTAATTTTACAATTACAGGAATGTGAACCTATTTTCTACCACCACTATCTGAAGCTGAACAATATAATAAATTTTTACATGGTTAAGTCAAAATCCCAATTAGAAAAACTAGAAAACAGGGGTGAGAAAAAGACTTTTATGTTAGAAGACAATAATTGAATTTTAATGTTTGGAGAGGGTTAGAGCTTTGTATAAGGCTTTCAAGCTACAGTGGGACTTTGTAATTCACAGAACTGAAGATGCTTCCAATCTGGTGCTAGAAAAAAAATCACCTACTTCCATGACATATGCCAGTAACTCAAAATGATCTTCAGGTATTGATGCCATAAGGGGCCAACCTGTACTAGTTAGTCAAATATTTCTACCACCACTTCATTGTCAACAGCATTTGCAATTGAAATAAACCATTATGGCTTCGTTTAGCAATATATCTGATAAGAGTAATATATCACATGCTTTAAGCTTTAACAGCCTCGAGGGACCGCTTTCTGCCTTACCTGCTTCCATCTTAGGATTGTCCTTTCACTGCAAGAAGAAACAGTGGAATGCAGGATGTATGCTTCTAACTAGTCATCAGCAACAAACATTTCCATGGAAGTATGCTGCATGGGGAAGCTCAAATTCGTATAGAGAAGATGGAAGAAATGCATTTCATGTCTCTTTTGCACTCTTCTTGGTGAGATTTATTCCTTTTTCTTTCTCCATTTAAGCCTCCTTGTCACCTTTTTCTCTTCTCCAACTGTGCTGGTTTAAGATTTTCTTCGTGGGCTTTCTAAAATATCTTCATAAAATTTAAGAGTTAATTGTAACTGCATTCACCATTATAGCATAAGAATCAATCAGGAAATCGTGACGAGAGCAAATCCCTCGCGTAGTGTTATACATAATGAAACTTTTTCATTTGATTTGTCGAAAGTTAAAATTTAACATATAAAATAGAATAAAATATGAATTATTGTGAAACTTAATTTTTTTATCATTTCTCTCGAACTATTTTTAAAACCGACTCATCTTAACTACCATAATTGCATATATGTCCAATCTCTAACAATAATCACCATAATTGTATACATGTCCGACTTTTAATGATATTCATAGCATATATTGAGAGAACTCTATAACTATTGTAAAGAAGGGTAGATAAGAAGTGTTGGTTCCCTTGAAGCCTAATCATATTTATAACAGGTTCTGAATATTTTGGTAATTTAATTAAAAATTTTTAATTTGAATTAACTTTAATTCTAATTAATTCTAATTAAATACTGATTGGGTTTAAATAAAATTACGTATCTCATATTGATCTTTTTCTATTAAATATCTCATATTTAATCATAAGATTTTTCGAACTTTATATTCAAGTTCAATTTTATTAAAAAAACTTGTTTTTCAACTTGTTTTTGTACATGACTCACTGGATTTCTAAATATGTTAACAATGGATATAAATTATAACCCCAAATTGTATTAGGTTAGATAAATTAAAATTTCTTTAATTTATCTTTAATTTTTTAACTAAACAATTTATATCTATTTATCAAGATTGACATTTAATAATGCATCATGACCCCAAATATTTAGAAATGTTAAATCGATTTTGACTAACCTTTTTATGCATTTTTTCCGTATAATTCAATCATTTTATGCATTTATAACAATATTTAGTTTAACCATCTCAGTGAACTTAAATTTTTATAATATATTACACCACTTAAAAATGTATTACTCTGTCGATCATTTTAAATTTAATATTTCAATTCCAACAATATTATAGGATGAAAAATCTTCTAATTTACGAGATTATGATCCTTCTATTTTAATGCTTAATACTATTAATAATTTTGATCCTTTTTTTTGAAAGAACTATAACCCTTATTAGTAGTATCATTTTAACAAGTTCAATTGTTGTTTTTCATACAAGATACTGATCAAGCTCACACCTGAGAAGTTTGATCTTCTTAAGGCTCAATTGATAGATTATGGCATAACATCTGCTGATATCTTAGAGGTGAATGCTCTTCTTTCTTTTTACTATTTGCTATTAGGAATTGTTAGTAAAGATGGTGTATTCTGTATACTCATTTATCCATGTTTTGCATATCAATGTAGTATGGGAATA
The DNA here is from genome assembly GCA_025629805.1 of Erythroxylum baracoense. NCBI lineage: Eukaryota > Viridiplantae > Streptophyta > Magnoliopsida > Malpighiales > Erythroxylaceae > Erythroxylum > Erythroxylum baracoense. The sequence goes on from JAOTAY010020102.1 coordinate 13,263, forward strand.
TGAGATTATGATACTTCTATTTTAAAACCAAATTTTTTATGACATAACATTCAAAATCTTTCACTTGGATTATAGATGTAGTAATTAATGCTTCTACTTATAGTAATGCTTCTCCATTTAAATTGTACAAGTTTGCACTTATTCTTTATCCCCTTATAAGTACAAGCATGCCTTAAATTATCTTTA
>JAOTAY010020103.1:0-13442 GCA_025629805.1 Erythroxylum baracoense
ATGACATATATGAGACTTCATATATTCAAGCTCCAAGTTCTACATCAACAAACCCAATAACACAATACATTGTTCAACACTTGATTAAACTATAATCAAGAAAATCCAACTACAAAGCATAAATCCTAACTAAGGAGTTCACAATAATGTAGTTAAATATGAACAAACTACTCCCCTTTGAAGCCAATTGAACTTAAGCCATTGCTACATCTTTGAGAGGAAATGGTGCTTAGCCAAGCATTGCTTCGGGAGAACTCACAACTGGAAACCCACCAAGAGCATCCATGGCAGCAACAGCAGATAATGAATGTGACGATAGAAAAATGGAAAGAAGTGATTGATGATGGTCAAGTGGAGAGGAAGAGCAGTGAGTGTGTTTATCCTCTGTAAGCTTGTTAAAATTTGTGTGTTTCTTTTTTGTTCTATCGGCTATAACCTAATTTGGTAGATTTTTAAACGAAGGATGCTGAGTCAGGTTGCACAGTGGGTGATTATTTCGAAATTAGTCCGAGTTTTTGAAGGTTCGCTGCGATGAACTTTTCCCGAAAGGTTTTGCTCTGTTGCTGGTTCCTTCACTGCGGCGAACTTTTCCCAAAAGTTCAGCCTAGATTCTGTGTGTTTCGCCGCGACAACAGATCCAATTCGCTGCAGAGAACTTCCTGTTGCGCCTCATTCTCTTGTTGACTTCACTTCAGCCTTCTTTCATTCCACATCTTCTTTTTGACTTCCTTTTCTTTGAGTCTCCTACAATAAAAAGAAATGGTAGTTTGCAGTATCAATTTTCTCAGAAAATTAATTAGTGCAATGAATACTGATTTGTAACAATTTTTACCTTCAAACTATATAAAATAAAATCACACACTCAAGAATCAATTTAAGTACAAAAGCTAGATATATGAGTCAAAAAGTGTAGCAAAAGTCATGAAAATATTGCTAATTTATGTAATAAACTTGGGCTCAATCAATAGTCTTAATTAAATTTGCTTACAACAACCACTATCACAGTAGTATTGGAATGGCACCATATAAGGCGTTCTATGGAAGAAAATGACATTCAGCTCTGTATTGGGATGAAGAGGGTCTGTGAATGGTAGAATGCCCAGAACTTATACAAGAAACTATGGATAAAGTGAAACTAATCTGTAGTTGAATAAAAACAGCTCAAGATAGATAAAAGAGTTATATAGATCAGCACCTGAGGGATATGGAGTATCGAGTAGGAGACAAAGTGTTTATGAGAGTATCATCTTAGCGAGGAATGCTAAGGTTGTAAAAAGGGTAAGCTAAGCCCTAGATATATTGATCCTTATGAGATCATTGAGAGGATTGGATCATTGGCTTACAATTAGCCTTACCGATTGATATGTATCAGATACACGATGTATTCCATGTGAGTATGCTTAAAAGATATCGGTCTAATCCGATGCATACATTACTGGCTCAAGAGATTAAAGTTGCTAGTAATTTGAGATATGTTGAGGAGCTGATCAAGATAGTGGGATATTAAACAAAACAATTGAGAAACTGGGTAATTCCAGTGGTGAAAGTTCTTTCGGAAGAATAACTCAAGAGAGGAAGCTACATGGGAAACAAAGGAGAACATGAGGAAATGATATCCCCACCTATTCGAACAATTAGGTAAGAATTTTGAGGATGAAATTTCTTAAAGAGGGGAGAATTGTAGTATCCTGTTTTCCTATACTAAGGGGTTATAACCCTAGATTAATTGTACATGAGAGATATTATTGAGAAATTAGGAAGAACATTTCATGCTCATGTATAATATAGCATACACGTACGTTAATTTCATTTTTTTACACACATTATAATGATTGTTTATGCTATCAATTGACATTTTTCCAGGTATAATTGATTTTTTTATGATTATGATGTGAATTATGGACTATATGTCTTGAAAATTAATTTCATAAGTATAAGTATTGATTTAGGATTTTTGGTGAAAATTTAGGAAAATTTCTGAAATTTTGGACTAAGAAAAATGCCAAGTCGTAGGATAATTGATTTATGGTAGTAGAAATAAATGACAAATGACAATAGAAATAATTGGCATATGGCTTTAGGATTTAATAGCAAATATCATAGAAAATTAGGAGACAATTGGATTGAAAATTAGAGACAAATTGACGAGTTATTAAAGGACCAAAGAGGGACCATGAGAGGAGGACATGTGGCAAGTGACAAGTGTCAAGCCACTTGCCACACACCTTACTCTCATTACACTCATTTGCAAGACTATTTTAAATTGTTTTCACTCTTGCTATATGATTTCTTTTCTTTATATTCTTCATTTCTTTTTCTCTATGTCACGACACTCTCTTGTCACCCTCTTAATGTTGAATCTTGCTCTTATCCTTCACTTGTTACTTCCATTTTCGTTATCTTCTTCATCTTGTTACTAAAAGACCTAACCCTTCCACCTTGAATGTTGATGGTCGTATGATGCTTGAAAGCGAGGGTTAAGTTGTGAGTTAAAGACCTTAAAGTTAAATAAGCAAGTGTAAAGAATTATTCTTCATGGTTTGTTGAATAGTAACTTTTATAATGATAGTTACAGGTTGAATGATCGTAAAATGGTAATGAGCATATGTTGGAACGTGGGCGAAGAAATGAGCATATAGATGCCTTGTTTTTGTATATATGATGATTAATAATTCATAAGTTGTTGTAGATATGTTTTTGAGATAGAATGATCCCTAAAATGGTATAGAAAGAACGTAGAAATTTTATAAAGAGATGATATACTCGCGTTTTGTTTTAATATGTAATCATGTGAATTTTTGGTAGTTGTTATTAAGGTAAACTAAAATGATTTTAAAATTAAAGAAAGGGGAGTAGTGGAGTGTCTTGAAATGAGAAGAATTAGGGTGATAGTTTGAAATGAAATGAAGGTGATAATCGAGTTGAATATGCTTTGAAAAGTTGATGATGAATGCGTATATATGGATGTTTTGCTTTTATGTTTATGATCAACCATAGATTGTGATTTGTTTATGAATGATATTGACCTGAAATGGAGGTGAGAATGAAGAGGAAATGATGAGGAATTAACCTAGGAATGATGAACTAGGCATAAGATATGTTAGACATAGCTTTTAGGAGTTGGAAAAGTTGGAAAATAGGAAGAACATTTGCTAAGATTTTTAGGTGTTAATAACCCACGATCATAGGAATGCATCCACGAACTTGAGAATTCATGAGAGAGCTGAAATGTTCGGTTAATAAAACGTCTCCCACGATCATGGGAATGACTATTACGTGAATCCTTCTTTTTTTATGTGAGGTTTGAAACAAAAAATGATTAGGTACTTTCCTATAATGTATTTAGACTTAAATGAAGCTTGAAATGAACTTAATTTGACAATGGATTAAGTGATTAAATGAGTGATATGTATAGGGTGATAATTAAGGTTATAACTTGAGAATGGGTTATTATATATCAGGTATTCAAATTTGGAATTGGGAGATGTTATAAGAATGAAAGTGACCCTATGAAGGCTAATGTGATTCAAAGAAGATGAATGATGTGTATTAAGTAAAGATGAATGAGAAATTGGATATTATGTGATCTTATAATGTTAGAACAAACTTGGTGAATGATTGATCGAGGAAATTTAGAATAATCAAATGTACTTGAGGTATAAAACCAACAGTAAGTTAGAAATATACAAATGAAAATGTTTGAATGATTGAGACACATGATTAAGGTTATACATACCTAAGATTGTCATTGAGAATGCATTATACATAACACATATAAATATGTGTATGATTGAGTATTAATGTGATTGTGCAAATTAGTAATGTGTACATGTGTGTGTATTGCATAATATAGAAGCCTAAATAGAGCTACAACATCTAAACATTGCTGAGACATCGAGGTAGTAGCTAGTTGGAGCATACTGTGAGTAACCTAGATGGTCTCACATTGATTAATTATTTTGTTTAAATTTTTATATTGAATTATTATTGATGTGAATGATTTAATTTAGCACATTTATTATTTGAGGCGTTTGATGTATGAAAATCACATTAGAAGGGCTCATTGTATGTGAAGTTGACTAAAATAAGTGTACTTAACATAATTGTTGAATGCCAAACTTAGGTATGTTGATACGTGAAAGTGAATGTGCACACTGAAACAAAGTGACTAATTGAACATATATGATGTGATGTATTCATTGCATAATATGCATGAAAAGATAAAGGCGGTTATGATCGGAGTTGCTATTGAAAAAGAGTTTAAAGCTTAGAATGTGGTAAGAGCCTCTGGCTCACTATGTATAATAAGGTCGGTATCCCCAATGGATACGGGACAGTTATTAATAAGCTTGGTATCCACAATTAAAAAGGTACTTAGTCGTATTAACGTAATAATTGAAAGTGAGTCTCATCTGCATTGCATATATTGGATATGAATATTTAAATGATCAAAATGAATTGCTTGATTTGTTTTGAATGGAAAATGTGAAATAAGTGCACAAAATGTTATTTGATGCAATATGATGATTAGTGAAGTGATATGCAATATGTGTTATAACTTAACTACAAATTGAATATGAATAATGAATTATTCTATGTTTGGTATATGTGAGCCATTGATGATGGGTAGCTCACTGAGTTCGCAAAACTCATCAAAATTGCAACGTTGACCTTGAGGCACAAGAGAGGAGACTTAGTTACTAAGATGTTTCAAAAGAAACTTAGTACTGCTTTTGGACTCGAGAAATGCCTCATAGGTTGGTGAGCTGAGACTGAAGTGATAGATAGAGTTTTTGTATAGTTCCTCATTTATATAGCATATTTTGTAAAAGGAGTTGTAAACTCCTATAAACTTTTGATATTGTACATTATGTTTTATGAAATGAAAATGAGGAATTGAGTTTTAGATATTGAGTATTTGTGTTTTAATTATGATTCCATGATAAGTATTATGATTAATCTAATGCATTACTTCCATCGGGCAAGTGCTCGAATGTCTGATGGATATATTGGCACGTGTCAGATAGGAGTGAGGTATTACATAGAAATGAGCTTTTGCCAATATACTAACATGAGCTTTTGCTCTACTAGAAATGAGGAGTTAGTTTTTGTTCTTATTCAAGTATAACCTTAAGAGAGCCATTAATGATTTTAGAGCTTCAACTAGAGTGAAGACTAAATTAGAATTCACTATAAAGAATGAGATGAGTTCATTTATAAATGATAAGGAGACCATTTTCTGTGCCTTAACCATTAAGTGGAATCTAAATTTCCCTTTCTTTATCAAGCTCTTTATCATTCTTTTTAGTACCTCTAGTTAGAATGAATGGAAAAAGAGATAGAGGATTCTTTGTCCTCAGTCCCCTTGCTTCGTTGATTATTCTGGTTGGTTCCTTATTAACTAAGATTCCAAACAAGTTATGGTAATGTATAAACATTTTAGTTGATGAAAGAATTGGGAATTCCAAATTCCTTTTGGGTGTTTAGAAGGAACTTCTAATCTAAAGAGTCAAAAGCCTTATGAAAATATACTCTAATCTTACAATTCCTACTTATCTTCTTCTTGTTATATCCTTTAAATAACTCATGCATTAATAGAACAATATCTCTTATTGATTTACCCTTTATAAAAGCACTTTATGAGTTACCTGCAACATGCTTAACCATTAGTTTTAGTCTATTTACTAGTAATTTTGTAACAATCTTATAAATAATGTTGCAACATGATATAGGGTGACAATCTTTGATTGATCTTGTAGGGCTAACCTTGGGAATAAGGGAAACTTATGTCTTGTTAATCTCACACAACATGGAAGAATTCTAAAACTGTCTCAGTCACTATAATCTTAGCCTAGGTTTAAGTTTGATGAAAAAAGTAGGCACTGTAACAATTAAGGCCAAGAGTTTTGTAAGAGTATAAGGAGGAAAGGGCATTCACCTTATTCTTAATCTCAAAAGGTTTAATTAGAACCTTATCTACTTTAGGGGATTTTTGATTATTGATGATGTTCCATACTTGATCCAAACTATATTTGGATTTGGATTGGGGAAAATTTGTTTTAGAGAAGTAACTGTAGGCCTCACCATGCAATTCCTCTTTAAGAATGAGTATTTTTCCATTCCCTTTCGTGGTGTGATTATATTAATGTTCTTTCGTTCTAATAGATCCCCATAAAAAATTTGATGTTTTTATTGCCATCCTTTAGCAAAATTGCCCTAAATGTTTGTCTAATCAATGAATTATGGATTCCTAACTTATTTGTCTACTGATTTGGTGCTTTGGGTTATCCTTCCTTTAGATTCTCTCTTTATGGTTCCGTAACTAGTTCCTCTTAATTTTTCTCCAGGTTCCTCTTTGACCATCATAGTTAAATTCTTAGTGTTATAATTAATTTCCTAGTTAAGCACTTTTATCACCATTTTTATTAATTGAATCTTTCTTATATAAATAAACATCTTAGAATCTAAAATGATAAAACTGATTCCTTTGTTAATAGATGATTTAGACCTTTCCATATCAACTATATAGTCATTAAATTTGAAGGAAAACCTCCTTTCCTATTGATCCAACATATTTTTGATCAGTATTAATGTACGATTTAACAAAAGGTGACTATTAAAGGAGGCTTTACTCTCTAAAAAACCCTATATTCAGTCCTTATTTACCATATCACTATTTAACTTCTTTCTAAGCATCCACCTCCCCTTCTGCTTACTTATCCAGGTGAGAAGTTGTCCCTTCATACTAAGATCTGCAATTTATATATGATTAGCACACTTACTCAATTCATCGGTATGACTGCTAAGGAATACTCCACCTCGTCTTTACTAAAGTTTAGTGTATAGTTGAAGTCACCTACCACTAACCACAAATCATTTATGTTATCTCTTAATTTCCCAAATTATTTTGTAAGGGGGATCTCTGAAAACTATGGTCAAATGCATACATAATTATAACTTGGAATCGTACATTAAGGGTTTTCCTTTTACTGCCTCAATATTATTTGTGCTTTCATAAAGAGGGGATTTAACTATATCATGGCTTGCCTGCTCCATATTTTAACTAATATCAGCATCATCGACTGAATCCAAGAGTATTAGTTCATGAATTTTCCTGTCTTAAATTTCCTTCTAGTTTGCTTCCAAAGCTACAAGTATTTAAGTCTCCAATTGTTGGTTACCATTACTTGGTCTTTATAGAGGTTACCAACCTTATTCAATCTTAGTATAGGAATTATCTTAGGAAACTCCTTATTGATTTCCATCAAAATGTGGATTATTACATAATATACTCTCTTTAGTGTTATTGTTAGTTCATTACTGCAAAGGATATTCCCAATATAACTTCCTAGATGACTTAAACCCTAGTAAGCCAATTCTCTAAGGAAATGTTATGAGTAGTTGCCCAAATTAGAACTCTTTTCTGCTAAAGGACCTTTAGCATCATCCTTTATTTCAAGAATTGTAAAAGTAGTAGGTGGGAGTTAAAGAGCCAAGGCCCTAACTCCATTCTCAAGTGAGCCAAATTTGGGGTACTGAATTTAAATAAGAAAATATTATTATCAATTAATAAGGCCTTTTATAAACTATGGTTCTCCCATTGTTTTAAAAACCAAGTATTTATTGACTAAAAGGAAGGTCTCCTATCCGTGAAGAATCCCATGAAAATTACCTCCCATTTCTTCATTGATTTCCTTAGAATGTTAAGATCATATGTAATAATGGTCTTTTCCTAAATCATTTTTAGAGGATAGAAATGGAGTTGGGAGATGATGAATCATCATCCAGTGCCTACTTCTAAGACTTCTAGGCGAAGGTATTACTCAAAGGTTTTACATGGTTATTACTAGGATCAATTTTTAAGGCTTCTGTGAGAGGGTCAACGATGGATTGAAGGTATAACCAAACCATTACGAGGTATAGTTATTTTTAAGCAACAGTTATAGAATAAGGGATAACTTTGAAGATTTGGGTAGATTGAGTAGAGATAGTGAGAGGCTAAAAAGAAAGGTACTAAAAGCGGTTAGAGAAGATAGAGTAATAGGGGAGGAATAGGGAGAAACAAGAACCTTAGTTGAGATACATATAGGCCATGCAAGACTCATCATGATCTAATTGTTTGAATATTCTTTTGAAATCTTTTTCAACAACCTCAACCATAAGAACAACCCATTCTCTAATAATATAACCCTAGTTAGAAAAATGAACCAAACTTATCCTATAAAAACAAGTTGATCCCTACATCTCAAAGTAAAAAATGACCACCTGGTTTCTAACCTAAACCTTTTAAATCAAATTCTTAGAAACCTATCTTAGAGTCCATCTTAGAGACCTTCTTGATCAACCAAGCTAAGCAAAGTAAGGATTTGAAGGAGATAGGAAGCTTATATCCAATTTAGACTTTATTGCAACTCATAACAAGTTGTATGAAGCCTAGGTAGCACAACATGCCAATACTATCGTTACACCACCTAGTTAATTAAGGGCCCAAGGTTGGAGAAAAATGAGAGTAAGGGATCCAAGAGAAGCAATACACCTATCAGAGTGGAGAAAAAGATTAAGAGAAAGGAGAGAAATAAGAAGAACCTAAATACAGTTCCCCTTGCACCTAACAAGTTGCCTATACCTTTTCCCCAAATACTAGTAAAAATTAGATTAAATAAGAAATTTAGGAAGTTTATGGTAATTATTTTAAAAATATATATTAATATAGCTTTTACTAATTCTTTAAAACATTTTCATTTTTATGCTAGGTTTTTAAAGGACATATTATTTGATAAAAGAAGGCTTAAGCAATATGAAAATACCTCTTTGACCAAGAAGTATAAAGTTACGACTCAGAACTAATCACCTCAAAATTTTAAAGGTCTTCATAGCTTCTATATTCCCTATTTTATTAGAGAAATGAGCTTTATAATATTTTTAGTGACTTAAAGGTAACTGTTAACCTCATGCCTCTATAAATTTGTAAGAAGTTCAAAATGGGTAACTTAAAACCTATGAATATATCCCTGTAATTGTCAAATTGATCTTTTATGCAATCAGTAGTTATATTAGAAGATGTGCTTATCAGATGGATAAATTTCTTATTCCTATAGACTCTATGGTCTTAGATATTGTTCAGGATAGAAATATCAGTTCTTAAACACATATAAGGCCTTAATAGATATTCATAAAGGGAAGTTATCCATAAGGGGTCAAGGCTAGAAATTGGAGTTTATGATAGTTATACCCATTAATTCCATTGATGTTAAGTATAATAATTGCCTATATTTCTCTATTATTTTAAGAGGTATATCTGAAGTTATATAAGAGGTAAAAATATCAAATCCAAAAGGATTAAATACAAAGTTAGGTAAATTAAAAGAAGTAGGGAATTGTATTGTAGGGAGCTTGAAATATGTTTGAAAATTGATCACTCTATTGAAAAGAAAAGAAGGAAACTAAGGCAAGTGGGTAAGTGGTGGAATTTATAGTAGTATACACCTAACAATTAAGGTTCTTCTAGGTTGAAGTGATGGAATTAGTTTAAGATTATAACATAGAATAAGTACTTATTAGAAGGCCACCCATCCTCTATTTTACTTTTTACGTTTAAGACTTAATGTTTTTAATGGGTTAGTTTATTAGCTAAGTTTTTTCTTGAGTATAATTATTATATTCTTGATCTTAATTTGTCGAATCTTAATTGGAACCTTAAGTTAAGTGTTTAGAGCTAGTGTATTTTTTTATTATTTTTGAAAGTTTTTAGATTAATATGGGCTCAAACATGCCACTTTATTTATTCTTATATTGACCTACTAGAAAAAATATCATGTCTCACTTTTTAACATAACACCTATAGGGTTCATATTTCCATATATGTCACCATCTTTCTCCAAGCCTAAACATATGTTCACCTACAAGATAGGGATAAAAAGTTATGAAACGAGCCCCTTTTCAATAAGCCTTTACATTGTAGGTTGTCTAAACCATGTTGTGAACATGCCTTCATGGTAAACATACACGACATTATGTTGTACCCTGTATAAAGGAGTTAGGAAAACAAAATATAACATTTTTAACTTGACAACTATATGGTCCTGTGTAATCCCTGTGTCCCTACGCTACCTTTTCTACTTCCTCCTTTGCACTTTATTCCAATAACATATCCATATGTCTATCAACATACACCTATTTCCTTATAGAGCATGACACTTGTATGATCTTGTGTAAGAGTTATGTATTTCTCTATAAAAGGTGTGTTCACCCTATGTTTTCTCATTTTGTGCCATTTCTTTATAATGGTTTTGTTAAGTCAGGACTTTACGATAATTAATTTTGATGAAAATCAAATAATAATAATTTTAGAAATAAATGAACTAGTTTGATGAGCGTGTTAAGTGTGCAGAAGAAATAAAGCACAGAAGAAGTCAGAAGACATAAGAAACAAACCAAAGAAGAAGTAGAAGACAGAAGAAGTCGAAACACAGAAGAAGCAGAAGACAGAAGAAGTCGAAACACAGAAGAAACGAAACACAGAAGAAACAAAACACAGACGAAGTCGAAACATAGAAGAAGTAAGAGTACAGTAGAAGTACAAGTTACAGAAGAAGAAAACACAAAAGATACAAAGCAGAAGATACGCTAGTACGTCGAACAGTTAGTTAGTTGGAGTTAGTTACAAATCTCAACTAAATAGCAATTATCAAGAATCAAGAAGCGGTTATCAAGATTCAAAGAAGCAGTTGAAGACTTAGACTATAAATACGAGTTGTAGTCGAAGAGTGAACAACTTTGAACTTTACAACTTTTCAACTTTTCAAGAAACCTTGATTCTACAACTTTTGAGCGTTTAAGTGTATACTTAAAAATTTTGTAGTACGATATTGGAAGAGCTAAACTATTGTAACAATAGCTCACGATATCTTTCTAGTGAGAAAAAGAAAAGGCTAAGAGCCTGGAGAGGCTAACATAGCGAAAAAGAATACTTGGTGTACGAGACCTGAAGAGGCTCGAGAAGAAAGAAAGAATACCTGTAATTTGTTGAAGTATAGTGAATACTCAGAAGAAATCTGAGGACTGGACGTAGCCCACGGTTTAGGGTGAACTAGTATAAAATCGCTGTGTCTATCCTCTATCTTTCAACTTAGTATATTTTGTTCTTAAACAAGTATATAGAAGTTATTTGCAATTTATCTCATAACTGTTTTCGTTAGTGATATTCTTTTAACAAGTTAGAGAAGTTCTTACTAAGAAAAATTAAAGTTTTAGTATTTTCAAAAAGAATACACAATTCAACCCCCTTCTTGTGTGTATCATCTATTATAAGTAATTTCTATATTAATGTGTGATTTACTTCAATTGGTATCAGCGCTCGATTTTCAAGAACCACCTTTACAAAGTGAGGACAAAGATCCGTGGCTGAATCACATGTTTTTATAGCTGAAGATGCCTCTGTCACAAGATCTCCTGCATTTAATGGTGAAGATTATCATTATTGGAAGGACAGGATACGACTTTTCATAGAATCCACACATATTGATCTTTAGGATATCATCGAGAGTGGACCGTACGTACTAGTAGATGATGAAGGAAATACCATTCCTTGTAACAAATGGTCAGCTGATCACAAAGCCAGATTTCAACTAAATTCAAAGGTCAAGTTCTTTTTGAGTTGTGCTTTAAGCATAAGTGAGTATGATAAAGTTCATGGGTGCGAAACTGCAAAGGATATGTGGGACACTCTATCCATCGAACATGAAGGCACAAACCAAGTGAAAGAGTCTAAGATCAGTATTCTTGTATATCAGTATGAGCTGTTTAAAATAGAAGAAGATGAGTCTATTGATCAGATATTTAGACGATTTCAAACTATCGTTAATGGACTTAAAGCTTTTGGGAAAATCTACGATAATTAAGACCATGTGAGGAAGATTTTCAGAAGTTTGCCAAAAAGATGGAGATTTAAAGTCACTGCAATACAAGAAGCCAAGGACTTGAGTAAACTAAAGCTAGATGAATTGCTTGGTTCTTTGAAGATATATAAAGTAGAGCTTGATGCTGAGGAAAAACCTAAAAGAGACAAATCTATAGCACTAAAGGCTGGTCAGAAAAATCACAAGACTCAGAGAAATAGAAGTTCTTTATCAAAAGCATTAAAGATAGAAGAAGTCAAGAATGATGATACCAGTGAATATGATCAAGATTCAAGTGAAGATGATGACGAATTATCTTTCATTTCAAGAAAGATCAGAAGGATGTGGAAAAAGAAAGCAAAAGGAAATAAGAAATTTTCTTTTAAGAAAAATAGCAAAGAAGAAGTCAAGAATGACAAGACCTCTATCATTTGCTACGAGTGTAACAAACCAGGACACTACAAGTCTGAATGTCCGTTACTTAGAAGAGAACCGAAGAAGAATAAAGGAAATAAAGAGAGTATGATGGCAACTTGGGAAGATTTGGATTCATCTGAATCTAATTTTGATTCAGAAGCATCAGAACAAGCAAAATATGCTTGGTAGCTGAAAAAGAAGGTGACGAGGAGGTAACTTCTAACTTTAATGAACTGCAACATGCATATTTTGAACTGTTAGAAGATTCACATGTTTTATTAAAGCAGTATAGATCTCTAAAAAGGAAGTTTGTCGAAAACTTGAGGAACACGGAAATGTTATAAAAAGAAAACATCTGTCTTAAGAAACAAGTAGACGATATAAAGAAAAAAGTTTCTATTGATAGATCTAAGAAAATTAGTCAGTTGAAACAAAGGATTAATTCTCTTTCAGCAGATTTATCAAACTTTACTGAAAGTAAGAAGAAAATGAATGATATGATTAAAAACCATCGACACCCTAATGATAAGAGTGGTTTAGGGTTTACTAAAAGCAATACCCATTACAAACAGAAGTTTGTTCTTTATAGAAAGAAATTTCATCATTTTATTCTATGAATAATTCTAAGACTAACCCTCAAGGACCCAGCCTAAGAAAATCTGGGTACCTAAAAAGAATATAATATCTACTGTAGATCTCCTTCCTTGGAAGAAGCAGCTAGCACCAATGGTATTTGGACAATTGATGCTCACGACACATGACGGGAAGAAGGTTTATGTTCCTAGATCCTCAAAATAAGAAGGGAGGATCAGTAACTTTTAGAGACAACCAGCAGGGCGAAATAGTTAGAATCGGCAAAATCGGTCAAGATTCCTTTGCATGTATTGATAATGTTCTGCTAGTTGAAGGTTTGAAACATAATTTGATTAGTGTCAGTTAATTATGTGATTCTAGTTTTGAAGTATCCTTTAATCAAAATTCTTGTGTAGTCAAAAACAAGGACGGTTCCATATTCTTCTCTGCCAAAAGACGAAACAATCTTTATAAGATCAATTTAGAAGATTTGCAAAGTCAAAATATTTCTTGTTTTATATCAACAGATGAAGAAAAACTGATCTGGCATAAAAA
>JAOTAY010020104.1:0-13442 GCA_025629805.1 Erythroxylum baracoense
TATCTATGAAATATGCCCATATAAATATAGGCTTACAAAACCAATTTTTGATAAACTAAACTACTACTATTTAACTTAAACAATGATTCTAACTAATAGCTCTAACTAGAACTCTAACAATCATAATTCAAGTTTATTATCTAACAAGGCCTACGTATACCACATCCCCTTCCTTTAACCTAGTCCTAAGTCTAATATTTACTACAGTACATCCAATAACCTTGGGAGAATTGAGACAAAGTGTATCGTTTTCATATCTTTCCCATGGTTTGTATTGATAGTCCTTTCATCACTTACCGAGAACTGCTACGTTAATTAGTTTATTGCACCAAAAGAAAATATATATTTAAATTTTCCACCTAACAGTAACAATTAGAAAAATAAAAGAGGGACAATGTTAAAAAGAAGAGTAAAGAATAATACCAAAGGAGGACACCGTCCTTTGCAATTTCAAAGAGATCATTTATTGAAGGATCAATAGGGAGGTATCTCTTAAAGAAATCATCTTCTGCAAGTTAGTTGTTGATGTGGGCTACATAAGATGCCTTCTCATATTCACTGATGTTATGAAGCAATGTAGTAGTTGCAGCTTTAAGAAATGCAGATGAGTTTTTCGCACTACTTATCCTTGCTCTCACTTGTCCTTGAAGTTTCAACTATACTTGCAATCAACCATAGATTAACTTGAAACATCCATAATCATCTAAAACAATAACATCTTCACTGCTGGCTCTGACTAAGTTAATTTATCAAAAGGTTAAATCAAAGTCTCATAAGAGGAAAAGCGAGAACACAAGATGTAATTTCTCCTAATTGATCTCAAATCGAGTAATGGATTGAAATCGAAAGACTACAAAAAGAAGAGAGAGAAAACATGTCAAACAAATAGCAAGGAGAGAGAGAATATATATTCGAAGTTTAAGAACTCGAAATCATCCTCATCGTCAAAGTTCTGATACACGCCCTGAATAAGAGAATCTCTCTCTTCTTCTGTCAGAATATCACCAACTACTTTTATCCTCGACATCCTGGAAGGCAGGTCCCTTAGCATCGACTTTGCACTCTCTCTCCTCATGCTCATAAACTTGGTGAAGAAACTAGAACAAAACGGCAGATCAAGAAAAGGAGGGGAAAAAAGAAAAGGAAAAGAAGAAATTGTTTTTGAGGATGCGTACATAGGACTTAAAGCTGCGAAGTTTGACCTGAGTGAACTAATTAAAAGGCCGTGGTTCTGATACCTGGACGCTAACCTAACCTGACACAGATAAAAATATTTATTTAAAAGAGTGGCTCCCACACTTAATAATAAAATAAAACATTTATATTTTTAAAATAAGTAAGCCTCACCTTGCCACGTCATTGTTGGGTGTCATTATTCCACGTCATTACTGGGTCTCATTGTTCCATGTCATCAGCAATGAGGTGAAACAATGGGACCTAAAAAATAAAAAAAGTCAGGTAAGCATTAATCTGACACTTAATAGATGAAGTTAAATTTTCTGTTATAATAGGATCTAATTTTAACATCCTAAATGTTTGATAATTATTCACTCTGAAATGTTTGAGTTAAATTTGTGGATTTGTGAAAAGGTCAGGGTCAAAAGTGACCCATTTGTATTATAATAAACAAATTAAGCTAAATAAAAATAAAAAAATCCATTGTTGAAGTGAAATTGGGCCAGAATAAGATCAAACTTTAGAGATTTCTAGGCCAGGTGAACTACGCAATATGATAGGAAAATAAAATAAATTTTCGACTTGTTAGGTTTGAAGAATTTCAAAGAGTTACGTTGAAAGGAAAGGCTTTAAAGGACATTTGGTAGTATCAAGGAGTACCTAACCAAACCTCTAATAGTAATGCCCCCTAAAAAATGAATTTCATTAAAGTTGTATATTTTTCCTATGAAAGAATTTAGTAGATGTTTATTATCTTAGAGTAATAAGGCAGCCTAAACATTTCCTTACTTAGCTTAAATATTTTCTTTTAATAACTTGTTTGATTTATTTATTTACTTGTCTTCCTTCTTTTGTGTTTTTATTTACTTTTTTATCTTTTATTTTTACTCTTTTCCTTGTTCTATTTTTATTCTATTATTTATTTTTACTTATATTTATATTTTATTACAATTATCTTTTATATATATTTTATTTTATTTTTTATTATTATATTATTTCAATATGTAGATGCATATATATTTATTTTTCTTTCTTTATGTGGATATATCAGAACCAACCTCTGTACCAATTAGGAATAAAATTGCGTACTATTAGACCTTCCAAGATCTTACGTATCAATGGGACTTTCATTGGATAATTGTTGTTGTTGTTGTTGTTGAATAAGGTAGGCTATAAACAAGCTATTTATTATTTGAACAAAATTCTCATGCCAAACAAAAGAAGAATGTACCCTAAAAAACTTCAACTTGATATTTTACCATCAAAAAATTATAAAAGATCAAGTGCTAACCGACTTCTTAGCAAGCTATCCCACGATTGATGTAACGAGAGGAAATGGGATATTTAGTTCTCAAATGTGAGAAAAAGCCATGGGAATTGAAATTTGACAATTTTGGTACAAAAAAGTCAGTCAGTGTTACGGTAGTTATAATCCCAATAAATGAGATAAAAGCTCTTCTCTCCCTTAAAATAGACTTCCCATGTACTAATAATAAGGAAAATATAAAGGCTTGATAATTGGACTAGAACTTCTAGTTAATCTTGGAGACAAAGAAGTTCTCATCAAAAGAGATTATAAGCTAGTGTTACACAAAGTGGCAGGGGAATATAATTGCATTAGTTTGACTTTGTCACTCTATTACATTGTCATTGTCTAATTGCAAGAATTCTTTGATGAAATAGAATTTTAATATATTCCACAAGTTAAAAATTAGGAGGCAAATGAGCTATCATAAATAACATATAGGTTGAAAATGTCTGAAGATTTAGTTCATAAATGTATTGTTGTGCAATGAAGGTCCTACTTATGTATTTACAAAATCAAAATTTTATTAGAATTTTTTAATATTGATAAAGAAGTCACTCATAATTGGAGAGTAGAGATCAAAGATTTTTTTTTAAAATCCTAGCGAGAAAGTGCCTCTGAATCTTAAAAAATGATCATTCAATTTTGCATTAATCAAAGGAATCTTATTTTGTCAAGATGATGATGGGACTTCTTTTGAGATGCCTAAGGCATTAACAGTGATGTGATAAGTTTATGAGGTGGTATATAGATAGCATTAGTCTAAAAGAAACATGAGATAGCACAAATGACAACATAGTGACTATTATCCATCAATTTTAAAAGGTTGTATATGTTATGCCAAAGGCTAGAGATAAAGTAAAAAATATGGAAGAATTCAGTGAATTCCTACTTTTGAGTTACATCAAACTGTGGTCATTTAGAGGCTAGGTCGTAGATCTTATTGGGAAGATATATTTACCATCTTCAAAAGGCCATAGTTTCAGTAAATTCGCCACAGATTATTTTACAAAATGGGTGGTAATTCAGCCTTTGAAGAAAATTAATCAAATTTGTATAGTTAAATTCATTAAGGAACAAATTATTCATCAATTTGGAATTCCTCAATCAATAACAAGCTAATAGCGAACCATATTTATGGCCTAGGAAGTCAAGGATTTTACTAAAGATTATGGGAAAATGTTGTTAAATTTGACTCTATATTATGCTCAGGCTAATAGTTAAGTTGAAGCATCAAATAAAATAATTATTGAAATCTTGAAAAAAATGCCAGAGGTAAATCCTAGAGGATGGCGTAGAATTCTATCTAGGAACTTATGGGTATATTGTAATTCTAAACGTACTGCTATGTGGACTAGCCCATTTAATTAGACTTATGGACATGGTGTTGTTCTTCTTATGGAAATGGTGATTCCATCTTTGAGAGTGACTAATCAAAACACTTTAGCAATATTTGAGCATTTAGAAGAAGTGTTAATGGAATTAGGGGACTTAGATGAAGTTCGACTTTGGGCATTGAATAATATGATTATTCAAAAGGAAAAGGTGACAAAATTCTATAACAAAAGAATTTTTAGGTGGGAATTTGAAGAAGGAGATCTAGTATAGAAGCTGATCCTACCACCTAGAATAAAAAACACAGAATTAGAATTATTTGAAGCTTTATATGCCTACCTTTTTTGAAAATTCAAGGACAAATGAATAAGAGTGAATTCTCGAAATCAAATAACATTAGTTCAAAATAAACATTCAGGAATAAAGTTTAAAATCCATATAATCTAAGCAAAGATTGACAAAATAAAACAAGGAAGAAAAGTTCAAAGTTGGTCTAAGTTAGAGGACCGAATTTCACCCCATTTTGTTTGATACATAAAACTTAGTCCTCTTTAGCTTGTTAAACCTACTATTTGCATAAGCTAACTTTGTCCTTCTACAGCATCGACAACTTCCCTAACTCTTTAGTTTTTTGCTTGAACTCATAAAACTCTTGATTGAGCCATTATTTATCCTATTTGAGAGCTTTTTACTTCTCTCTAATTAGTGTGATAGCTCGTTCATGCTCAACATATCATTTTCTAAAGAATCAAACTCATTCTTTATCTCATGAATTTATTTTAGAAGGTTTTTGCCTCTAGCCTCCTCTGCATTATAATACATTTGATTATGGTGCAAGAGGAATAATTTTAAGGAGTAAATAACCTATTCATATTAAGACTTCTTCAAGGAAATGAAGATTTTTCAAATTTTCTAGGAAGTCCCCAATAATAAATGACTAATTTATAGAACAATATAAGATAGTGTGCTAAAAAAACTACATTAAATTTTAGTCAAGATTCGTATCTTCTATTACATGATAAGTCTTAAAGATTTTTTTGAATCTTGAAAGTTCTTCATAATTAATTTTTTGAATATTGTTGAAGGGAATGTCGAGAGAAAGATCTAGGAAACTTAGGACGAAGACTTCTTTTACAACCACTGTTATGGCCTAAACATCTCTTGCCTACAAAGACATAAAAGAATTCATCAGAAGGCTAGCATATTAGTATGTAGAATAAAGGAATTATTGTTTTACATGTAGCAAAGTAACTTCAGTGATCTTCAACTTAGGAGAATTCTTAAATTTTCTATATTCCAACTGAAAAGGAAAGGAAGAAGCAGGAAGGTCTAACATCATATCATTTGCAAAAGGGAGATTAAAAGTGGAATTTATAATGGAAAGAAAGGTACAAGAAATAAAAGGAAGTTTCATACGTTTGATAATTTCCTCAACAACCTTTTTGATTGTGGAAGAAGTCCCTTCCATAGGAAGGATATCTTTAGTTACAAGCTCTGTAATATTGAATTGTTTAAACAATTTGTGGAAGAATGAGTGGACTTCTTAACATAACTTTTTAAAATTGGATTTTCGGCTTTCTTAGAACTAGAAACCATTGGGGACTTCTCATTGACCTTTCCTTTAGGAATAGGTTTTAGAGCCACTTCTTTTTAAGAAGTAAAGTTACTTTCTTCTTTAATCTTAGCATATAAGATTCTAAAATTTGTAACTAAAATAGTAGGAATAAATGTTAAGGAGCCAAAAATACTTAAATAAAAGAGGAATAACTTTAAGAAGGGAAAAATTTGAATGGGGTACTAAGCTTTTTAACCACCAAGAGTGGTAAGCCTATATAGCAGCAACATTAACTATGAAGATCTTGCACTTCGGGAATTGTCATTGATAGTGTTTGTCTTAAAAGGGCCTCCCACTGCGTAGTACAAAAAAGAAATGCAGGAGGAATTCCTAGAAAAAAGGCCAAGTTGTATACTCCGAAGATAAGGAAGGTATAATTCAAAACATAAGACCATAATGGAAGGGCCAAGTTTTAGCGATTTATAACCACCAACAACAAAAACTCTAAGATTGGTATAGGTAAGAAAAAATTTCTGATAAACAAACCAACAAGATGAATCAGAAATTTTAAAAATTCTAAGTTAATAGGGCCTTTTAGAGAAGTCTTCAAAAGGGTTCAATTAGTTTATAAACCTAGACTTCAGAGATATTTGAACATTAAAGATGTCTTTAAGAGGTTTGTTACAAAAAATAGTGGACAATCAAAGACTGAAAAATCAAGAAACCTAAGGTTAGAGGAAGGTAGGCCTTATTTTCCCCTAAGTTTAGAGAATTAAGAAACATTTGAGAGTTGGATAAACCACATACATAAGTTAAGTCATTGCAAGGGTAGATAGCAAAGATATCTCCATAAGTTCTGATAGAGGAATCCTAAGAAAACAGAACCTAAAGAGAAAAACTTACTAGAAGCCACCACTCTACAAAAGGGAATGAACTCTAAAATATTCTTTTTAGAAAGGATGAATTGAATTAAGCCATAAAAGGCAATAAAAGCATATAGGTACATATAAACTTGCAAATTACAAATACAATGTGAGAGAATCATATGTGACCATATGCTTGTTTTAAAAGATTAAATCATACTGCACTTAATGAAACAGAAATTTACATATTCCAGTTGGTGATGAGATACTGCATGTCTTGAAATTCATGCTTATAACTGTTTATTTGGTTTCTAATGTTCAACATTAGTTGATTGTATAATTTCTCCTTGTTAAGGCACTTCTCTTAAAAAATGCAATTGTTTCTTTCATCCTAAATAGCTGTGAATAGAGAAGATAATGATAAGTAGAAGCACCATTTAATTGTTCTATTAGATGCTTGATGGCCGAACACCAAATACTGAGATTGTTTAAATCATTTCAGGCATCAATAATATAGCATATGTGGATCATTGTTTTCTAAATTTTTGCAACAAAACTAAATGTGAAGAATAAATATTATGTACTCTCTTTAGCCTTTTTACAAAGAGTAAACTAAAATTTGAAGTTCATAAACATTGGTAGTTTGTTTTTCACTACTAGCCACAATATGGTGGAAGCTCAAGGTTGTTGATGACTAAACCAAACAACTCTAGTCTAAGGAAGTGTTTCCAAATTGTCAAGAAGAACATTTTTTCATGATTGATTGGTGAAGATACCAATGCAAGTGTGCTTTTAGATAATGATGCCATTTTTAGTGTTGATGTTTGTATGAACAATTTATGATTTCAATCGATTGGGGATTATTGTTTGTTTGATAATCTCCTTCTTTAAAAGAGCTTCTGCAACTGGAGCTCCTTGCTAAATCAGTGGTCTAAGGGCTGAGCCAATAGCCATTTCTCCAAAGGTCTTATTGATAGCTAATTATCTTGTCAAAAACTAGTTGATTCACCATTTCCAATGAGATGAATGAAATCATATATGAATTTTTCCTCATCTTAAAGATGGTTTTCACAGTTGAAGAGGCATAGTTTTTCACACTCAGGTTCCATATACATTTGTTCTTTATGAAGTAATTATGAATCCATTTATACTGTAAAGCCTACTTGTCAATTATAAGTCTCCACAATTTGCTAGTAAGCATAAAAGTATTCATAGTTCTAAGATCATGTAAATGCCTCCATGATCTTTAGGAATACAAACATTCCACCATTTCATCTTAACCCTATTTGGAGTTTTGTTACAACCGGACCATAAAACTTATTAAATATCTTGTCAATAACTTTGATAATGTTAGTAGGAAAGGCTATATGGGCTACCTAATAGGCATTGATGAAGTTTAAAATAGAA
This sequence comes from Erythroxylum baracoense, assembly GCA_025629805.1. Lineage (NCBI taxonomy): Eukaryota > Viridiplantae > Streptophyta > Magnoliopsida > Malpighiales > Erythroxylaceae > Erythroxylum > Erythroxylum baracoense. The sequence continues at coordinate 7,643 of JAOTAY010020104.1, forward strand.
ACAATAACATGAGCTTTACCAATAGTGGAGAAGTTTTTAGAGCTCCATGAGGATATCCTGTTATTGATCTTATGAATCAAACTGCTAAAATCTCATGTGATTAACCTTGAAGTTGCTATTGGAATGCCAAGATACATCATTAAAAAGATTGTTGATTAAAACCAATAATGGAATTCAATATTGATTCTTGGTTGATAGCACTCGTAAAAAGGAAAAAACCACTCTTGGAGTAATTAAATTGGAGACCAAAAATCCTATTAAAGGCCTCGAGAATTTTTATAAGGGCTAAAATAGATGTATAATCCACTTTAGAGAGCAGAATGAGATCATCAGCAAAGCATAGATTGGTAATTTGCAATTTCCTACATTTGGAGTGATATTTGAACTCCTTGATTCTTTCCATAACATTTTTAAGAACTCTATTGAAAACTTCCATAACTACAGAAAAGAAATAAGGAGAAATTGGATCACCTTGGCAAATTCCTTTACTACTTTTGAAAGATTTTACAGGATGACCGTTAATATGAATGTTATAAGAAGGAGAAATGATGCATTATTTAATCCACTGAATGAATGTATTAGGAAACTCCATGATAGAAAGGATATTGATTATAGAATCCCAATCCACACCAACATAAGCTTGTTTAAGATCAATCTTCATACAATAATTTGATTGGCCTTTCTTCTATAAATAAGCTTTCACTAACTTTTATAGTAACAGAATATTGTCAACAATATTGCTTATAGGATTGTAAGCACCTTGAGTAGCACCAATGCGATGTAGAAGAACCTCTTTTAATCTATTAATTAATATTTTAAAAATAAACTTATAAATAGAGTTTCAATAGGCTATGGGATGAAAGTCTGAAAAATGCTTAAGCTAACCACTTTTGGGAATTAGTTTAATGAAATTTTTGTTAATCTTTGAAAGTAAGGATCCCTTAATAAATAATTCCAAAATAGCTTCTAAAATAAGATTTCTTGTAAAAGGCTAGGACTTATTATTAAAACCAATAGGACCAGGAGCTTAATGGGATGAAGAGATTTCATAATTTCTTTAATCTATTAAAAAGAGATAGGTTTACACAGATTAACAAGTTCTTGGACAAAAATGCACCCCTGTAAAATTTTTTTGAGTAGGGAGCTACTGGAGTGAGAATTGGTTGGAATATTAATCAAACCTAAAAAGTAATTTAATGCCCCTTTAAGAAATTAAGGTTGAGAGTCCAACTTGCGATTGTTGCACTCTAGGGAAACAATTTTATTTCTAGATCTTCTAGAAATAGTAGTCATATGGAAATAAGAAGTTTTTCTTTCACCACTCTTCAGCTTTAAAACACTGAACTTTTCCTTTCATTTGAATATAAAATTTTATTTTTTGTGAATACTATTTTCGACTGAATAGTGAATCCAGGTGAATAGTATTTTTTACCTGAATAGTGATTTTAAAGGACCCAAACTTGAAAAATTGAAAATATACAGAATAGGTATTAGAGTCTAATAATACTAAAACGGATGGAAAACAAGTCTGATCAGATGGATTTCATGAGTTCTGAAAGTTTAGGATTAAAATGCCTTTTTTGGAAAATAATGGGTATTGATGATTTTAAACCCATTTGAATTTTTTTAAAAGCATCCAATCAATAAGTATTGACCTTAATTAGAGTAGTTAATGGTCAATTTGATGATGAGATGGTTGTGGAATATTTTTGGAATTTAATTTGGTTAGTTGATGAATTCATTTCATTATAGGGCAATTTGGTCTTTTTGTATAAAATGGTATCAGTAGATTAATGAATTACACTTAATGACCAATTATAGGATTTCTTAAGGGTTAAGAACCATTAATTACATAGTGATGGGTCATTAGAGATGACCAATGAGAATATAACACATGTAATGCACCAAATGAGATAATGTTTGTTTATTAGAGTTAATGGGGGTCATGGAATAATTATGGAAAGTTTAGGGCATTAGTGGAGAGTGTAAAAAGCAAAATTTAGTCATAAGTTGCTTCATTTGGTTTGTTACCGGTGAGAGTGAAAAGGAAAAGGAAAAGGAAAAGGAGAGAAACTAAGGTGGAATTTGGCTAAAGAGAAGAGGAAGAAGAGGGCAATTGGTTTTAATGGATTTTGATTGTGATTTGGAGAAAGTTCGATCAAGTCTAAGTGCTTATCAATTACCCAAGAGATTGAAAGAAAAAGTTGTATGTTTTCCTAGCTTAAGCTACTAAATTACCCAGGAGATTGAAAGAGAAAGTGGTAAGTTTTCCTAGCTTAAGCTACTAGTTTTGTTCGTTTTTTAGTGGGATGGATTTATTTATAATCAATGGTGGTTTTTGACTTGCCATGGAGTAGAAAATAAGTTTGGAAGCATTTAAAGGTTGAAAGCAAGAAAGTAAACCAAGAGATCAAGCTTGAAAGAATTGGTTAAGGTTAGGGTTTTCTGATTAAAAATTGGTTTGATTTCTTTTTATGTGTTTGGAATTCAATTCATATATATAGGAAGCTAATTAGTGTGTTGAAAATAAAAATGAAATTGATTGGTGGCTCAGATGATGAATTTGTCTTAGGTGAAGTTTACATAAGTTTGAGGATTTTTGTAGTTAAATGGTTAAGGATGATATTATGTTAATTGAATAACATTATAGGTTTTAAAACATGTATGTGTGATATCATATGTTAAAAAATAGAAGGTTTATTGTTACGTATCAAATTGGCCAAGCTAGAAACTTGTTGGAGAAAAAATTATAATTTTTAGTTTGATGTGTTTGGATGATGCTTGGCATAGATCTTAGGTGAATCGTGTTGAAAAAATTGGAAGAAAATGAAATGATAATATATATATATATATATATATCTGTGTGTATGTGTGTGTGTGTGTGTGTGGTGAGGGCAACTCAGCCTTAAGAGGAAATGTAGTTATTGGTATGAGTTGTTAAAGTTTGATTATAGTTATAGTGTGAAATTTTAAGGTTGTTATTATGAAAAATCAAATGGAGAAAAAAAGTTAGCATTAATAGCAATATATATTCGAACATATGGTGAATTAATTGGGTGACATAATTTTTTGAAGAAATTGATAAGTTAGAATAGGTAAAAGATAGTATTTAAGAAATTTTTGAAGTTAGATTTAGGAATGGAGACTAATAGGTTAGCTTATAGAAGTTAAGCGAAAATAAAATTAGTTTATGTATTACGCGATTAAACACTAATCTCGAATTCAGTTAAACCAAAAATATAATTTTAATGCCTTATTTTTGAATTTAGAAATAAATGCCTAATTGAAATGTAATTTGTGTAGATAAAGGAGAGGCACAGAACGCGTGAGTGTGCTTGACGATAAATTTACAAAACAGTGAGTGTATTTTAATTATTTTATATAAATAAATTCTTTGCAAAAGAATTGATGATATGTGATTTTAAATTATGCATTAAACTGTATGATTATGAATTTTATTAGTATTGTTATTGATAGTTATAGGTTGCATTACGTTTTAGTGGGTAATTTAGTATGTTTTTAGTTATCAATTAGATTATTTGTGCATATTTAGGTTTAGAATTGTGTTTTTTTTAGTGTTATGTGGTTTAGAGCATGATATTAAGCTTTAATTTTGTGTGCTTAAGGTGTTTTGATGAGTTTGTTAGTGTTTAAGATTAAATAAAGAAAATTGGAAACAATTTGGAGAAAGCTCAGAGGAGGAGCGAAGGCCACAATCGTGACGTACCAGTCACGATTGTGATAGAAGTAACCCAGCATAAGCCAAGATCGTTGCACATTGGCCACGATTGTGACAGAAGCCAACAGGACAGGTCACAATCGTGACTCATTGGCCATGATTGTGACAGGCATGATCACAGATGTGGGGATTTCTTCTGAACTTAACTTTTCGAGAGTTATTTCAGAAATTTGGGCCTAAGACTATAAAATACAAAAGAATGACCCAATCTAGGGGAGCCTCCATTTACCACATTTGGAAAGAAGCTAAGGAAGAAGGGGGAAGAAGAGAGAAAGAGGGAGTTGCTGCTGCTGCTGCCATTCTAGTCCAGTCCAAGTTATACTTCTCTTTCCATATTATTATTTCTTTCATTTTGATGTATAAAATGGATGTGATGATGATAAATTTGGGTTTAAGGATGTTGTAAACTTTTTTTGGAATTGTTCTTAAATCAATGTTAATTTAACTATTTTTGATGTTAGTGAGTTGGGTTTCATGATTGTTTGTTGAATTTGCATGCTTCGGTAATAAATCGAGAGAGTGAATTGATAGCAAAATGATTAGATTGGGTAATAAGAGTTAAAAAATCTAATAGATCATGCAAACAATCAAATCAGTAATTTATACGAAGAGAGATCTTGTGTGAGGATCTGATTTTCTATTAGAGTGCTTAAGATCTAATTGGATGTGTGGGTTGTCTACCAGTTGAGAGATTGCAAATTCCATAATGCAATTCAATTAGGGTTTATGATTTAAGTTTAAATAATTATACCTTGAGAGAGAGTAATCACCCTTTGAACTTCTAGGATCAATACCGAATTAAATCAAAAGTGATTAAGTTAGCATTAGATGATATGATAAATCCCCTTCTCTTATAATTGGTTAATCTTCCTTATGCAAATTTTCAATTGTTAATTGGTTGCACTCAATTTTGATTTCTTTATGTTAATTTCACAATTTTACTTTCAATCTATCCATTTTCAATTGCTTAGTTTTTTGTTCATTTTTTTCATTTTAATTACACCTTTAGGCTTTAGACATATTAGGATTCAATTAGTTCACTAATTGCTCGTGGAACTCATATACTATGCTATGACCCGTATGCTTATGAAATGTTTAGGGTTTTATAAGATTAAAAATTGCTCAATAGTTATTAATATAAAATCCCCCCATAATTGATTTCGAAAATATTATGATTTGTAAATGTACGAGTTGTTTTTATTTACTAAGTGGTTTAAATTCTATGCCAAAAGTTAAGGTACTAAGAAAAATGATTTTTAGCCTATAGTACACTGCTAGGTTTTATACGTGCTATTATACTGGTCAGAGTATTCTGATTATGCATGGCAGTGTCTGAGGGGTGTGTATAATTATTAGTGGGAAAAGAAAGAGAGAAAGAGTCAGTTAGTAAAGTGTTCGTGTTGCCCTGTGCATGTATGAAGTATATGTAATACTAGCCAAAATTGTTACAATTAAGCGATGTAGAACCAACTCTATAACTACCATTTTACACTGGTTAACCTATTGCGGGTAAACATTGTAGAACTAGCTCCATAACTAGTGGTTAACTAGTCTCGGTAAGCGATGCAGAACTAGTTCTGTGACTTTATGTGTTAGACCCTGAATTTTTCTTAGAATTTTTTTATTAAATTAGCAAGCAAGAATATAAGTTAGAATTTATGAATTAGAAATTTTGATTTTAATTAGATATACTATGAATCTCGTATGGTTGTATGAATTAAAAGAAAGAGTTATAATTAAGTTAAGGAGGTAGAAAGCATTAGATTAATAAGGAAGGGTAAGCTTGAAAAGACAAAAGTTGGTCTTAAACTAATAAGAAAATAAGAGAAGAGAGTCATGCATATTAAGAAAGAAAAAGAGAGAAAGTCGTAGAAGAACCTAGCAGAAGAGAAGGAGAGCCGAAGCATAGAGAGGAGAAGGAAAGAAAGAAAAATGAGATAAGAAGTGGAAGAAGAAGGTTCAGCTGAGTTTTAGGTAACTATTTATTTATTCTTCTTGTTTTGATAGAAAAAGGAAGTAGAGAAGATAGGTTATGTGCTAAAAATGAAGAGAGAAAGAAGA
>JAOTAY010020105.1:0-13439 GCA_025629805.1 Erythroxylum baracoense
GCCACCCTCGCGGGGCACGGATCCGGGTATCACTGTCGATATCGGGTTCGGGTTCGGCGGAGGTGGGGTGTTACAACGAGCCAGCAGTAACCAGGCCACAATCGTGCACCTAGGGCACGATCATGATAGAAAGTCTCCAAGTCAGGCCACGATCGTGCACATAGGGCCACGATCGTGGCCTGCATCAAGCTGAAGTAAAACTCAAATTTCTTAAGATTTTTTGGACCATTTCGATCCCGACTTTGACCTAGAGCTCCCAAAGTATAAATAAAACATTATGAGATAGATGAAGGGAGCTGGGAGAGTCTGAGTAGAGAGCATTCACATCAGCTATATTTTGGAAAAATCCTAAAGAGTTTTGAGAGATTGAGGAAGGAGATGAAGGAAGAGAGACAAGGAGATGAAGCTTGACGCGACGTACTTTTCGAAACAAGTAGTTTCCCACTGTCTCTACCTCTACGATCTGTTCCGACAGTAGTTTCTTTGTTTATTTCAAATTTATTTATGTATGAAATTGGGATATTTATTGAAATTGATGTCGTTGAGTGTTAATTATTGTCTATACTCACCTTCGGGTTTTCAATTCTTGATATTAATAAAGATTAATTGGTTATGCTTTCTTTTGATTTAATTGTGATTCAATTTCTTCTCATAATAATTCGGTAATACACTGAGAGGGTGAGCCGAGTGAAAGTAATCAATTTGGGCTAATGAGAGTTAGGTGAATTTATAGGTAAAGAATTGGATCAAACTGGTAGAGTCGTGTAACAAGAGATCGAGCATAGATTCCCAGTAGGTTAATAGATAATTTAGAACTAATTTAGGTTTTTGGTCAATCACGAATCAAAAGATCGCGATTCTATAATTTAAATTAAGGATCATCAATTAAGGTTAAGAATTATAACTTGAGAGAGAGTAATTCACCCTAGGACCGTCTAGACCCATTAAGTCGAGAATTGCATAATTGATTAGGTTTTCGTTAATTTCGAATTGAATCCCCCTTTCTCTCACTTGATAGTTTCTAGGTTAGTTTTGAGATTGGTTTGTATAGATTGTTGTCCTATTTAGATTTCTTCAACTCAATTCCTGAAATTAGTTGTTTGATGGATTTATTTTCTGCACTATTTATTTCTTTTGAATTATTGTAGTTTAGTATGACCTTAGATTTTAGGACTAGATTAAGCTTCCTCATGGGATCGATACCTTAGGTACTAATGCAAATGACCCGTGTGCTTGCGGAATTTACCAAAGTTATAAATATTAAAACTTAGCATGTGTAACCTTGCGAACAGACATTACTGAGCTTAACTGGTTTTCATAATTTTATCAATTTTATCCTTATGATCATTTTGCAATTTGTAGCTTACTTATAGGCTACAAAACTGATGTTAAATGAAAAGGGTGTAAACAAGTTGCTTATAATTGATCCTCGCTGAATTTCCAATGATACAAGGTCAAGCTAATGACCATAAATTAGTATGTTTAAGGTAGATTCAAATTGTTATGTAATTAAAGCTATTTAATTTTCGTAAATAAATATCAATGATTCGGAATGCACTGCCCTACTAATTCTCTTACTCTCTCTGAATGAATTGTATGATAGGAAAACTAGCTTGGTATCAAGCACAATTGGTCTCAGCCTCCAACACATCACCACCTTAGTCACTATGATGGTTTCGTGTTCTAACCCTTCTCTTTTCATTTTTGTTACTTTTTTCTTCTTATGTTTTCGTATATTGTGTTTTATTTAACCCTGGTGTGTTTGTGTATCCTTCTTACATTAAAGACATTGTGTTGTTCATGTAACAATCTAGACCACCCATAGGTATTATCTGCTTTGAGCCTTGGCCCAGCCAAACTCTTACAGTTTTGCTCTTCCTGCACCAGATAAGAGTGTCTATAAGTGAGAGGTATCTATACCTTTATATGGCATACTTCGTTCCCCTTTCCAATCGATATCGGAATCTCACAATCCACCACCTTTAGGGCTTAATGTCCTCGCTGACACACCGATTTGGGTACTGACTCTAATGCCATTTGTAACAGCCAAGACCACCCGCCCATAGATATTGTCCACTTTAGGCCATGGCCCAGCCAAGCCCTTATAGTTTTGCTCTTCCCACACACGGCAAGACACGTCTTTGAGGAAGAGATATCTATACCCTTATAAGATGTACTTCATTCCTCTCTCCAATCGATATGGGAATCTCACAATTCAATTATGGGGAGGGTTGTTTGTTTTGCTTTGAGTGTGAATTTTGCATATTGTTATGTTAGTGTGTTTAGGTTGCATATTGTGAATATATCGATGGCTTAGATGGAACGAAATTGGTTTAATCTTGAACATATTCTATTAGGTTATGAAGAGTCATTAGCTCGCGAAAGTAGAGATCTAGGTTCTTTGGCTAAAATATGGAAGTTAATTAGGATTCAGTGTTAGTTTATCACCTTTTAAGTTAACACATTCATTCATGATTTTAGGTCTTTTGACTAAGTAGCTTTGCTAGTTTTTTTTCATGAAAATGAGTAGTTAAAGCAATAAGGTAGGCATTAATTAAATAAAAAGTATTTGAATATTTTAAATAAATAACTATTCTACTAGCCTTCACGTTATGAATAGAGCCAGTAGCTAGTTGAGAACGTGATGTATCAAAGTAACAGGATTGACACGCTTCACAAATGTGTGCCTTCATATCAAAAGGTTGTAATGACGTTCCAACTAAGCAATTTAATAAAAACATGACTTAGTCAGGTAACCGAATCAACATTCATCACCAATGTTTGCCTCCGCATTAAAAAGTTAGGTCCATATCCACAAAAAGTAACTAAAAAATGTTTTCTAATAAAAACCTACAGAGCTTGTAAGTAGCTTAACTTTTCATAAAAATGTACTTAGGATTAGTTGCAAAGTTTAAATGACCAAACAATTATTAATGTGTGTGTACAATTGAAAGGGGTGAATAAACTTGATAGTTAAGTTTTGATTAATATGTATATTTAGTCCAGAACTCCTAAATGTGGATTTTACATGTTAATGATTTGGAACAACTTGAATGATTGTGTTTATAGTTAAATTTGTTTCTTGAATTTGAAGCCATTGCCTCATTATTGCATTGTGTGCCTTATAATTTTGTGTTGTTTGTTTCTTTGTTTTCTTGAGGACAAGCAAATGTTTAAGTATGGGGATGTGATAAGTATAAATTGCATCGTGTTTTAGGGCATAATTTGATATGTGTTTAGCCATCAATTCAATCATTTAGCATGTGTTTAGGTTAGAATTGTGTTAGTTTGTTAATTATTTGTATTTTAAGGGTTAATATAAGCTTTTGAGCTTAAATATTATATTTTTTGAAGTACCTTGATGTGTTTACTAGTGTTTTACGGTCATTATTGAAGAATAGAGGAGTTTTGAAAGACATTTGGGCCGAAACAACGGCCCACAATCGTGGCTCATCAAGCCACGATCGTGAAAAAAGCCCAAGGAATGGCCCATGATCATGTCCTGCAAGCCACAATCGTGAAAGAAGGCTCAGATTTGAGCCACGATCGTGGCCTGTGTCAGGCAGACATGCAAATACTTAAGAACTTCACATTTTGAGGTATTTTTTGGACTTTTTGGACTCCGAAAAAGTCCTAGGGTTACTCAAAACATAAGAGACTATTTAAAGAACAAGAAGAGTTGAATGAAGAGAGCTTTCATGCAGCCTCTATTGAAAACCCTAAAGAGGAAAAAGGAGGAAGAAGAAGCAGTCTCGACATGCTTCCCAGATCAGGAGGTTTTCTGATGCTACTGCCTTCCCAAATCCTCCATTTTAAGTGTCTATTTCTTTTTTGTTTCAATTTTATTCATGTATAAAGTAGGGATGGATTGTATGATGATAGATAGTACAATGATGATAATGTTCTAACTTTCCTTCGAGATTTTATTTTGATTTAATGATAATCTAGTCGATTGTATATTTTTTAGATGAATGTTGTGATTCAATTAAGTTCTTGCATAATTTGATAATGAACTGAGAGGGTGAACTAAATGAAAAATGATTAAATCGAAATAATGAGATTTAGGCGATTTAATAGAAATCGTGATAAATCATCTTAGGAATTGTGTAAAGAGAGATCCCGTGTGATGTTTCAATAGTTTATTAGAGTGTTTCAGATCTAATTAGGTTTGGATAATTTGTGAATTGAGAGATTGCAAATTCCATAATCTAATTAGGGTTTATAATTTAGGGTTTAATGGTTATAACTTGAGAAAGGGTAATCAGCCTTAGGACAGTTTAGAACTGACACTCCATTGACACATAATCGACTAGGTTAACATTAATGATAAGTAAAATCCCCTTCTTCATAAATTAGTTAATTTCTTTTGATTGATTTTCATTGTGTTCCTACATTGCTCAAATTTCATTTCTTTTATGTTAATTTCTGAATTACTATTCTTGCTAATCAATTTCTCAGATTTACTTTTCTTGTGAAACTTTATTTCTATTAATTCAATCTTCTTAGCCTTAGATAATATAGAATTAGATTAGTTCCCCATTCCTTGTGGGATCGACACCCCTCATACTACAAACGCAACCCATGCACTTGTAGTATCTAAGCGCTTATAAATTTAAAAGCTCGAATGACACGATCAATGCTAAGAAACTGAATTTATTAAGTGATTTGCTTTGATTTGAATAAAGTGATCTAATGACGAGTTTAAGCCTTAATGCCACATATCTTTTTTTCTTATGTAGATATATTTTTTTCTTTTAAATTTCTAGAACTTGGATTTCATCTTTTTGAAACTACATGTAAGATGTGTATAATTATTAAAACGACATAGGTAATTAAGATTGAGTTTTAGCCAAATTGCCTATCTTTTATAGATTAATCTATTAGTGAGCCCATTCAAGCCTTATATAATTATTTTCATCTTTTTTTAGTAGCATTTCCTAAATAAATTTGAGCTTAAAAGAAAATTAACTTTGAGCTTAGTAGTTTGCATAAGCTACAAAACTACCGCAATACATATGAATGAAATGCAATGCTGAATTGGATTATAAATTCTTCCAAGCAATAGCAGAAGGATGGGATCCTATACAAATCAGCTTTCATTATTACCATCTACAACTTGTGGAGAGAAAGAAATACATGAATTTACAAGGAGTAGGAAATAAGCAAACGACATCTGGCAAAGGACATCATCAATGAAATTAGAGCACTTACTATTGCTAAATCAGTACATAATGATCTGTTAATAGGAATAAAGAAAAGGTGGAACTTGTAACTCCTTTTCTTGTAGTAGTAAGTTATATAAATAGGTAATTAGCTCCTTTTGGGTGACTTCATTGTGATGTTGTAATAGTTTTACTAAAGTTAATGTAATTTTTTTGCAATTTTCAAACAAAAGGTACTTACTCCCTAATTCATAATTAGTAAAGCTTTTACTTATGTTTTGATATTTTTAGGAATGGGATGGAAAGGAAATAATTGTGGGGCAATTGATAAAGTGCATGAAAGATGCAATGTAAAAAGAGAGTTTCATATTAATTTAAATTGAAAATAAAAAAGAAAAAGAAAAAATAAATGAAGAAAAGGAGTGACTGCATGAATATGAGGAGTTAGTGAAGTGAGGAATTGATGTTTCTATTTATATACTTATTATTGCCCTACTAATTGTGAATATTTTTATTTCTCCTATTTCCTTTTCCTTGATTTGGCCTATTAACCCTTTAGCCCATTACACCTAATTAAAGTCCTTTTCATTTTTTTGTATATTTCTATTTTTGTAGTGGCTATGAGATGATTTTTCAAGCCTATGGTATGTACATTAACATAATAAGAAGTTAAGGGTGCCTCTCAAAAATTTTAAACACTTAAATGAGTGATACCTTGTGAGGACATAACAATTCAAAGTATTTTATCTTAATGGATGAAGTAGAATAGTATTTGCATTGTCTAGTTTGTATTATGATCTATTTAAGAAGTAATAAGAGTTTAAGTTTTATAATTTGATTGAGATTTGGATCTTGTATATCTAATATTATTGATTATAAAGTTGACTAATATATATGTGTTTAGGTCAATATTTATTAGCGTTATTTAAGTAAACCCTCAAGAGAGTATAATTCGTTCAATGAAGATACATAGGGATTTAAAGACTTATAGCATATGCTAAATGTTATCTTACATCTATGAAAATGAAATTATTCTTATTCTAGTTAAGTTTAGGTTAATAGTTACAGTTTATATATCATTAATTACTTGAGGATAAATAATAAGTTAAGTATGAGGGAATTTGATAAGTCTATATATTACATGTTATTTGAGATTAAATTACCTGGTGTTTCACTTATTATAGCATTTTTGATTTAGATTTTATGATTTTTTTATGCTTAGTTTATTGTCTTATAGGTGATGATTTTGAAAAGGAAAAACAATTTTGAGTGAAACTTCTTCCACCATAATCCAATTGATGAGATTAAAGTTATTTAGAAGATGAAAAGATAGTAATCAACTTTGTAGAAGACATGAGAAGCCAATTCAAACTCAAAGATGTAAAAAGGTGAAGAAGTTAGTAGAACAAAACATAACAGGTGTCAAATGTACCAAAATGATAGGTAATTGTCTTTCACAAAGGTCTGAGGAGCTAAGAACTAGAATAAGACCAACATTGGCGTTGATCACAGGACAAAAATAGTTACTATTTTAAAAATAAAGTTACAAAATAAAAATGACACTGGATACAACTTAGTGTTAGGTAACAACTATAAACCAACTTATGAAGAAAAATTATAAAATAAAAGTGATCATTGGATGTTAGTCCGATGCCAGTTTTCATGCATAATTTACAAGGAAATGTTATTTCTCAAATTTAAGTAATCTATAAGTCTAATTTTGTAACACTAACTATAAATACTTATAGTATAATTAACTTAAAGGACTTTTAATAGACTTTTGAGAAGACTCTTGTTTAGTTTTTAGAATATTTCATTCTTTCTTAGCATTAGGGGAAGATTTGAAGCAAGATTGGAGAAGTTAATGACAACTTCTGTCAATTGTTTCTTCAACTCGTTTCTTTATATTGAGTTTTATTTGTTAATATTTAATTTTTATTATGTTTAATGGCTAGAAACCTTAACTAGGGTTATAAATGTAGCTTATATAGATTTTTCAATTATTAATATATTTTTATTATTAATTGGTTGAATTTATTATCTTATTCTTAATTGTTGTGTTTAGTCGTAATCACCATATATTTAATCATAAGAATTATACGAAGGACTGACATGTAAAGTCTGATATGTGCACTAGATAGTAAACACTTTGGTGATAATATGGATTAACTATACTTGAAGAATTTGATTAGATTAAATCATGCATCTAGAAGTGGAAGTTGATATATTTGTACACTTTGATGGAGGGAATACATACTTTAAATTTATTATTTCATTATATATAATCAAGTGTGTTCAATAATTGGAATTTTGGGGTAAAAGAAAAAAACCTCCATGTACTTAAGGAAATTTTAGAAGAACTCTTATATTTTAGAATTATCAAAGAAAAATTCCTTATAATTTAAATTTTCTAAAAAAAGAAAAACTTTAGAGTTGACTTCTATAAAAAAAACTAACAGAACTTCTAATATGTCAAAAATGTTCCACGTTAACTAATAAAATTAAGGTGATATGGATCTAATCTTTAACCTGACCCTATCCTTTTGCTCGACTCGAACCTAACCTATAAATAACCTAACCCTCCTAATCCACCTAACTACCAATACCTTATAAAAAGCTAATTTTCCCCCAACTGAGAAACTCTTCAATATCAGTGGGCTGTTATTTCTGAGGCATTCTTTTCTTCATCTCCTCTCTTTGTCTACATCTCTAACTACATCTTTTTCTCCTCTCTTCATCTGCTATTACTTCTCAACTCCATTGCACTCTTTATTTAGTCGAGGCTATCGCTTGCCAACTATTTTTTTCTCTTTTTTAATCTCCAACTACATTTGATGATAGTAAATAGTGTATGACTTTGGTTCTTTTTTTCCTTTTAATCCCCTTTTTTTCTTCTTGGACTTGAGTATCTTGGCTGGATTTTAAGAGAATGTTAAATATTACATTGAATTCTGGAATATTTTATTTCATTACTTAGATCGTTCTCTATTATTAACATCCTTAGTAAGCAAATTGTTAATGATTTAGCTTTGTGATATACAAAAATTGGTTAATTATTTGAACTCTTCTCTATAATAGAGTCAAGTGCTTTTCTTTCTGTGTTGCAGCTCTTATGAACATTAATTCCCATTATTTGTTTCCATTCTTTTACTTTCCAAGTCCTTATGTATGATACATTTGTTGCTTAATATTGATGCTTATGTGAAAATTTTGTGAGACTTTAAAAATAAAATGGTTAATGGTTCTTAAAGTGATGTACATTGCCCATTTTAAGAATCAAACTAAGGACCTCTTGCACCCAAAGCAACAATCATACCATTAGGTGAAATATTGATTATTGGATATAAAAGAAACCTAATGCATATGCTCTTAAATTAGTTAACGATATTTCTACTTTTAATTGATTTTTTTAGAGATTAAGCTATTTAGAGAATAGGATGCCAATAATGTGAAATATGATTACGTGTTTAAGCTAATAAAGCTTCTCTTGATGCCATCTTTGGCAGGGAGAGCAATGTTGTATTCATTTATATCAATCGCTGAGGAGCATATAGGAGTTTCCATTAAAAGTAATGGGGGCCAATGACTTCCAACAATAGAGTTATCTAGTGTTTCTTCTTACCTGGTATTTTTCTTATCTAATTGTTTTACTCTGCTTCACTTTAGTGGAGTGTGTTTTGTTAATTATAAATAAAACATGTATAAAATTGTGAGTTGTAATTATGCTTATACTATCCCTTGACTTGCCTTGCATTGTCCTTTAAATTTTCAATTACACTTGTATACTTTTTATTATTTGAATCTTTTTTATTGATAGGGAATATAATGAAGTAAATCACACGTTAGTATAGACTTTATGTTCAAGAAACTATATACACAAGAAGGGGGGGTTGAATGGTATATCCTCCTTTTTGAATATAAAATCTTGAAAAGAACTTCTCTTTCTTGTTAAAAAGATATCACAAATTATTACGTAGTTGAATCGCAAGTTACTTCTATATGATTGTTAAACAGAAAAATAAACTTAAGTAAATAGTAGAGAATAGACACTGCGATTTTTATACTAGTTCACCCTAAACTGTGGGCTACGTCCAGTCCTCAGAGTTCGTCTGAGTGTTTCACTATTCTCCAAACGATTACAAGTATTATTTCTTCCCTTCTAGAGCCTCTACAGGTCTCTTACAGAGTATTCTTTCAATATTCTAGCCTCTCCAAGCTATCAGCCTTTTCTTTCTCTCACTAGAAAAAGATTGTGAGCTTTTGTTACAGTAATGTTCGCTCTTTTCTAAGTAAGCACTGTAAGAATTTTCTCTCAGATTATCTTATCTTTCTAACTTGTCTCATATTTTCTTTAAAAAAATTGTAGCATCTTCGACTGCGACTAATATTTATAGCCTTCGTCTCTAACTAATTCTTGATTCTTGACAACCGCTTCTTTATTCTTGATAATCGCCATTTAGTCGTGTTCTATAACTAACTCTGACTAAATAACTGTTCTGATATGCTAATGTATCTACGTCTGCGTCTATCTTTATGTCTATGTCTATCTTTGCGTCTGTGTCTATATTAATTTTGCGTCTGCATCTGCGTCTTTGTCTATCTTTGCATCTGTATCTATCTTTGCGTTTGTGTCTATATTAATTTTGCACCTGTGTCTCTCTTTACGTCTGCGTTTATATTAATTTTGCGTCTGCATCTGCGTTTGTGTCTATATTGACTTTGCGTCTACATCTCCTGCTGCGTCTATGTTCTGTCCTTTGTCTACACACTTAACATACTTGTTAAAATTGTTCATTTGTTTCTAACATTATTATTATTTGATTGTCATCAAAATTAATCATCGTAAAGTCCTCTTGACTTAACATTCTCCCCCTTTTTGATGATAACAAATAATCATAATTTTAAACAAATCAAATTTTTATTTAATTGATGAATAAGAAAACAACAAATGAATAAGACGACAGAAGACAACAACATACACAGAATAAGAAGACAACAAAAAATACATATATATATGCTATCTTCTTCTCTGTTTCTCTTTTATTTTTCTTTTTCTTGTCTCCCTCTGTCTCCCTTTTTTTTTCCTTCTCATCTCTTCTCCTCCTGTTTGTTATAATCAAAAATGTTACCTCAGATGCTTCATTATTTCAAAAAACATGTGCTGCATCTCTATTCTGATCAGCTTGAGGTCTGCTTCTATTATAACTCGTATATAAGCTACTTCCTCATGAAGATCACCCACTGAGTCTTGTAGATCATTAACTGAGTCTTGTAGATCAGTAACCTTAGTATTGAGTTCTTCAATCTACTTCACTAAAGCTTCCTGACTCCACTGCTTAGAATGTCTGACTTCTTCCATTCCAATAGTTTTGACTTTTTGAATTGGACTCGATGGATAGAAGTTTGTAGCAACAGCTATTTCTGATGGTAAGACATCGAGTTTTATTATTTTTAGCGTAGGATTTTTGAAGAATTTCTTTCCTTATAGGAGATCCAGGTCATCAGGTTTAGGTAGTTTGGGAATAGTTGTTCCAAGAAGGTGAAGGACGTCTTTAAGTGAGGATATGAAACTTAAAGGTCTAAAGTGCGTAATCAGGTGCACAAAAGTCTCTAAGTTGACAAACATACCTCCAACCTGGATAGATCTATATTGTCCTTTGGTCACCGTTCCAACTAACTAAAAACTGTCATTTATGGTGAAGCGTCCACAATTACTTTCTGATGCTTTTGAGATGTGATGGGAAACATAGACTCCTCTTGATTATTCTGCATGACATGCTTCATCTATGTTTCTCACAGCTTCATGTATTTTTTCTTCAGTCAGGTCACCTATTGTTCTTTCAGGGTACATCTTCTATTTCCCTTTATCAACATTGCGTATAATGTTTGAAGCTTTTGGTTGTATGTCAGTACTACCTTGATCAATGTTCTACTCGTTGCTGGATAGATAGTGTACCGATCTTTGGTCATCTTCTGTAGATGTGGTTCTGACTTTTCATCCCTCAGAATCCCATATAATCTCCATTCTTCATGATTTAGAAGATGCATAGACCAATTATTGATCAAAATATGTTCAATCTGTACCTTGACCAACCTTTTCATAGGTTCTCTGATTATTATCGAGCTTCTGCTTCTAACAGGTACCTCTTCTTCAATCACCTTTATTTTCAAGTCCTCTTTTCTGATAAGACTATTAGATTCCATTCTGTCTTTAACTGATTTTCCTTTTCGTTGACTCCCAGTTGAATTGATTTCTTTCTGACTGGTCTTTAACTTTTTACTTCTTCTGCTAGTCTAAAAGGTGGTTATAGTTTAGTTCTCTTCCTTTCAAACTCCAATTTCTTCTTCATTCCAGTTTCTGTGATTGCCTCCGTCTGTACTTGTTACAACATTGAGACTAGAGATCCTATGGCTTGTGGTATCCTTTCTATTTGTTGAGATTGTGCACCAAGATTCATTCGACTTCCTCTCTTCTGTTCTTTTTATCGGAGAGTTAACATTCTTGGTGATCTCTTTGACTTTTTGATTTTCTCAAAATCAAGTGCCTTTGCCTTCCTTTTCAATGACACTTGTTTTCCAGATAGACTCACCTGGCTTTCTTCTATTTGCCTCATCGTCTTAGCTTCAGCAGCTACTTTAGGCGATTTCTTCTTTTCTTCTATAGCCATTCTTTCAGAAGATTGAGGTTTCGTTTTCTCTTTGGGAGTAACATTCCTACTCATGCTTCGTCTGGCTGTATGTTCCCCCTCAATCCTTGCTTTCGGCGTAGAAGTTATACTCAATTCCATTTTACCAATGGTTGCTGCATTAATAACACTTTTAATGTTCATCTTCACCCTGTTTCCTCTGTCCAGGAGAATTTCAGAATCTCTAAAGATTCTTGTCAGCAGCATGCCATACGGAAAAGCATTAAAGTCCTTCTTTGTCTTCATCATGTACCTTAGAATTATGTGTGGAAGATTGATAGCCTTATGGTTGAGTAGGTAGAACAGGCATTGCTCATATATTATTGTCACAACATTCCTTGATCTTGTTCTTGGTAGAATGCAGTGAAAAAGTATGTTGTGTAGAACCCTAGCCTTCGGAACAAGGTTCAACGACTTCTTGTCCTATGGGTTACTACATCCATAAAGTTTTCAATTTACCAGTGCCTTCTCTAGATGATTTTGAGCCATCCATCTAGGGTTGTATGACACCTCTTCCCTAACACATGGACATCCACTAACCTTCTCGATTAGCTTTAATGTCACAATAACTGACAGTCTATCCACCAATGATACCACTGTATCATCTACCACACTTGCATTCTTCCAAAAATCATATACTTCATTTAGATAAATTATGTCACGAACCTGAAAGAAGTTTTTCCATCCGGACACCTTAACCTCTGGTTAAATGTACATCTGATTCTCCTTCAAGGACTTGAAATCTAAATGCTTGCCATAAATCATTGCTTGCTCCATTGTAATCTTTAGATAGTAGGAACTTCTCAAGGTAAAGAGACTAAAATCTGAAGATGAGAGCGTAACCAAAAAGTCTCGAAATGAACAGTTGTTTTTGGGAGTTCTACAAAAATCTATTTCAGAGGATTTCAAGAGTTTTCTAAAGTAGGTGTAGTTCTGAACCGTTTGAGAGGCTTTCCTTTATAATTCCCTCCAAAAATAATTACCGTCTGTAACTTGTAGTTATTGGCTTTGAAGAGTTAGAACTTTTTATCTTCCTTTTGTAAGAATCGTCTGGATCATGACATGTAAGATGATTGGTCTCTAAAAACTACCATATTTGAGTTTCGTCTGATTTCTGTGAATCTTTCTTCGTTCAATGGCTTAGTAAAGATATCTACCCATTGACAACTTGTCTCAACAAATTGAAGATTGACAACTCCTCTCTATACATAGTCTCGTAGAAAATAATGTCTAACTTCGATATGCTTCACCCTTGAATGTTGTATTGGATTGTTTGATAAGTTGATAGCGATTGTGTTGTCACAGAAGATTGGGATTTGTTTTTATTTTACTGAATAATCTTCTAACAGATACTTAATCCATAACGTTTGTGAACAACAACTTGCAGCAGACATATATTCAGCTTTTGCAGTAGAGAGTGCAATTGAGTTTTACCTCTTACTA
Organism: Erythroxylum baracoense; assembly: GCA_025629805.1. Classification (NCBI taxonomy): domain Eukaryota; kingdom Viridiplantae; phylum Streptophyta; class Magnoliopsida; order Malpighiales; family Erythroxylaceae; genus Erythroxylum; species Erythroxylum baracoense. The sequence goes on from JAOTAY010020105.1 coordinate 13,292, forward strand.
GACTATGAAACTAGATTATGGCCAAGAAAGTGATAGCCTCCACTTGTACTCTTTCTATCAATTCTGTCTCTAGCATAATCAACATCACAGTAGCCAATTAACCTGAAATCTTTACCTTTCTCATACATTAAGCAAAGATCAGTAGAAC
>JAOTAY010020106.1:0-13436 GCA_025629805.1 Erythroxylum baracoense
AATAAAACGTGCTAGCAAGAACAAATTCTAGATTAAATTCATGCATACACAATTCGGCATTCATGCATATAAACCAAAAACACAAAATCATCACACATATACTCAAGAATATTAAGCACAAGTTCTCATGAATAAACTAGGGTTTAAAGGTTAACACCTCTTACAATTGAAAAGAAAAAATTAGTTTTTCATCAACATAAAGTGCGGCAAAGAAAAATAACTAAAACCCTAATTATTGTTTAAGTAAAGAAGATAAAAGATGAAGGGAGAGAAAATTACTATTCACAAGAATAGTGCGCGTGAACAGTAATGTACAAGAGAGAGAATGATAGAGAGAGAATGAGAAATAGTAAAAATAATGAGCTAATATGTCCTATTTATATTGGTCAATAGGAGGTGCAAGAGAAAGTTGAATCCTTGTAAGATTCAAAAGAAGATTCCTTGGAGGAGAAGGACTTCTATTCCATGTTGAATTCGGTCTTCAAAAGTGGAATCCAAGTTGGAGAAGGAAGAGGAGGTGGCGCGTCCTTGTAGTGGTAGGATTCCTAACACGAATAAGAGCAAGATTACTTGCTATCATATTTTTTGTCACCAATTCCATTTTTTTCCTTGAATCGCCAAAACAGGAAATCCTTGTCAGAATAGGATTCCTTGTGCAACTAGGATTCCTATTCCTACTGGGATTCGGATTTGGCAACTTTGACCATTCCTACTTATTTTGAGCTCCTCTTTCTAAATATGAACTCTATTTCTACAAATTCCATCTCCTTAAGCTCATTTTTACATCTACTATCCAATTGTACCTGATAAGTATAAAAGAAGATAAGTGTAACATTTAAGACAGAAAATGTGAATAAATACAAGTATAGAGGAACTAGAAGGATAAGAAAATATCAGTGTATCAAATCTGTGCCAATGGACATTGAAAGCCACAAACTAGCCTTAAATGACTACAAATTGTCACAAATCCATAGAAAATGGCAAAAGTGATTAATTGTTTTCTGTTCTACTTCTTCTTCTTGTTTCTTCTTCTACTACTACTATTACTACTCTTTTCTCTTTCTTTTATTGACCCAAAATGATAATTACAAGCTTAGAATAGGACAAAACTGAAGATATGAAGATTTTTAGACACAATAGCTAATGACAACTGTAAGAACACTTTTCGATGCAATGAAAGCACAAAAGACAACATGAAAAAATTTGATGCAAACCTCTTGTTGAAACACAACACCAAAGGAATTACCCAAATCCTCACATCAAACTGAAATACAAAACCTAAATCATTGAGTTGCCTCTTAACAATTGGTTCTTTATGAGTCTTTTATTCCTCGAAAACTTAGTATAGCCTCATTATCTTCCAAATATATGGCATTAAATTAAGAATAACTCCAAATTTTGCTAATCACTTTTTAATTGACTATCTACCCATAATTGATGGCAGAGAACTCCTCATTTAGAATAACTCACTAACAAATCCTTAAGCCCCTTCTTGTTAGCCTAAAGATCCTTTAAATACTTAGCATATTTTAGCACCTATAAAAGAGTTTCAAAAAAAGTTATATTATTATGTAATTATTTAAAAACTCTAAAACTTATCAAAATTTGCTTCCTTTCCATCTTTGTAAGGTCCATATGGGTACTAATTTGTCAATTTGTACTTTGACCACTTCCTTCTTTTCTCTTCCTCTTTCTCTTCATCCTTTTTTCTTTCAAAACAGCCTTCTCCTTCCTCTCTGTCTTTGTTTTCTAAATTTTATATCCCTCACACTCCTCAAAGTTATTACATATACTTGCTCCATTAGGTTTCGCTTGATATTGCTATAAAAAGTACCTAGCTATCTTTTAGAGACAAACTTGCAAGTTTTCCAATCTGAATTTTCATTATAGGTGGAGGCTTGTTGATTTCAAAGAGACTCTTCAATACTCTTAGAATTGAGCCTCAAATATAGTAATGAACTTTGTCATAAGCTCCTAATGACTTGGCTTTCCTAGTCACTGCTATTACTGTCAAAATCTAAGTGGAGGACCTTATATTTTGTATCCTTAATTATGTATGAAAAGTTGGGATGGTTTTAAAGCCATCCTAGATTGTAAGAAGCATCATTATAAGGCTATTTTAGGGCCAATTTATTATAAAATTAACTTGTTTGGTTGATTTTTATATGTTTTAAGGCATCTAATATTCATGATTGGGGTGTTTGCCACCACAAATATTACAATGCATTACTAGCATCGATTGAGTTGCCAAATACATATTATCAAGCCTCTTATTTAAAGCTTCTAATATCCCCATGAGTAATAGTCTAGCATAGTCTCCCATAAGACATTATCCTTACTATCCTGCTATTTTGTTTGGCAGCTATAACATCAATAGCTAAATCCTAAAATTCAAGGAAGAAACGCAAGATTAGGTCCAAAAATAAGTGAATATGAAACGAAAAGAAAAACAACTATATTAATAAAAATAAAGCATTCGTAGTATTTTAGTCCCTAAAAATGATGTTAAAAACTTAATTGTTATCAGTTGTATCATATCAATAGGTACGTACATATATCATTCTTATAAGCTTAAGTCAATATGAGTATCAATTCCACAAGGATTATAACTAATAGTACGTATTTCTATTATCTAATCTAATATAAAAAAATGAGTAGTTGACTTTAAAGATAAAATTAACTAAAGTATTCTAAAATACGAAACTAAATAATTGAAACAATAATGAAGCAACCAATATATAAACAAGATCTAGATAAGAATTCCCCGAGAACCACTCTGCATATAGAAATATCTTGATTAAATGATTTAGCCCCAGTTTCTTAGACTGGTAAGAATTCTAATGTTACAAGTATATTATTCTTCTTAACCTACAACCCATATCCTTAAGTTGATTGATTGAAATCTATTTATAATCAAAATGCCTAGGTACACATCAACTTATGACATGGATTTTATGAAAATTTGACTTTAACCTAAACGATTCATATGTTCCTATCTCTAGGAGTTAATGTAAATTTTATTATTCATGTCTTGATCTATTCATATATATTCAATTAAAACACCATAATATTTTGATTCAACATAATATAAACATGAAAAATAATAAAATTAAATTCTTTCACTAAGTTAATAAATCAATCTAAAATATAGTTTTAAGGTTTATTCCATCTAGATCTACATCCTATTTGAGTTCATGCTTAATCAAAGAAAACAAATAATAAACAAGAAAGAACACTGAACAAAAGAGTTAATCCTCACGAATCTTGAATCTTGATGTTCTTGATTGAATCTTGATGGAACTTCTTTCCTTGTTTCAATATTGCTTCATTCTTGTGCTAAGACACTCTTGTCTGTTGATTTTAGATCATAACTCAAACAAGAAATCTCATGATTTCATAAGCATACAAGATCCTATACATGTCACTAAGAAGGGTAGGATGATATACTAACTTGAAACGTAGCGGAATAACTCCTTGTATGTTTGATGTTTTGCCTCCCTTGTGCTGATCCACTATGGCTTCTCCTTGTGAAAGTAGCAATCCTTATGGTTCACCCACAATGCTCGTAATAAGCTTAACAACTATTTTATGGGAGAGTGATTCAACACATGAAGAATTGAAAGAAGGGAGTGTTTTCGATTCAAGGATGGGGAGAAGAGTGTAGTATTTGGCCAAAGAAAAAAAGCTCTCTAAAAGGAACTACAAAATTCTCTTTTATAGGCCACCAAAAGGTGCCTTTGAAGAGTCATGACTCTTCTAAGAGTTATGTCTCTTAGAGAAACATCATAACTCTTCCAAGAGTTATGTCTCTTGGTGAAACATCATGACTCTTGGATAAGGGACACAACTTTTGGCAAAGAGTCATGTATCTTCACTTAAAGTCATGATGGTACACTCATGACCATTCATTCTTGTACACGAACCCCTTTTAGGCCAAATGGTCACAACCATTGGCCGAAACAACACATCTTGTCATCCAAAGTACACATACCTTGGTGAAAGGGTGTCATGTATGTTCGTTCTAAGGCAAGGAACATGATGAATCTTCCCCATTGGCCGAATTCAACCTCTTGGACGAATTCATCCCTTCTTGGCCGAATTCATGTATCTATGTGGAGACAATGAACTTACACTCTAAGTGCATGCATAGGAAGATGCATTATGGCGTGCTACAGCTCATGGTACACTCTAGTGTCCATTATGCACTTAAGCACTCTAGATTCCTTCGTCTAGCACCACCAGTTTTTCCCATTAAGGTTTAGGTTTCAACTCTAACTCACGGTCCTTAATTAGCTCTTCTAGCTTAACTAATATGAACACATTATGGTTTATAGCTAGCTTCAATTCCCAAGAACCAAAGATGAGCTAAGGTAATCTTAATTAAGTCTAATTGAGCTTCTCCCCAGCTTTCTAGCTATTAACGAGTTTTAATGAGCTCCCATAAGCTCACCTTAAGCTAGCTTTAGACACTTGAGCTAAGGGAAAGTCATGTCAAGCCACTTATAGCTTACATGAGCTTCATTGAGCTTCCTTTCAGCTAAGGGTTAGCTCCTTAGATGAAACCCAAGCACTTTCAAAGATATCTTGGTGCGTCAAGTGGAATTTGTAGCACTTAAGCTATGAAATTCCAACACCAAAATCCTAGGAAACAAGTTTAACAATCAGATTAGAACCTTAAGGAATTTAAATCCTTAAAACCCCATTCTTAAGATGCCATAAAAGTTGATCACTCCCTTGATAAGTTAGATTTTTATTTCTCCAAGAACACAAAAGAACAAGTAAAGCTTGCTGGAAAATAACTCAAATTTAATAGTAATGATCTCGTAATACATGAGATGACCTTTTAAATAAGCATCATAATATCCTATTCCTATAAGAAAAGGGTTTTCTTATCTATTCCTGGTTCATACCTAAGTAAGAAAGACCTAAAAGAAAGGGAATCCTTAATTTAAGGATACAAATCAGTCTCACCTAATTCACATCTTAGGTGTAGGCCAGTTTTTTATTACCTTTACCTTCTCTCCATCAACACTAACAACCTATGAACTAACAACAAATCTAAGAAACACAACAGATCCATGCAAGATGTACATTTTTTAAGATTAGCATACAATTGATTCTCTCTTAATACACTAAAAACAACATGCAAGTGTTCCACGTGATCATTTAAATACTTGCTATAAACTAAAATATCATCAAAGTAAACTACCACAAATTTTCCAATGAAAGCCTACAAGATATAGTTCATAAGCATCATGAAAGTACTAGGTGAATTAGTTAAACTAAAGGGCATTACTAACCACTTATAAAATCCATATTTAGTTTTAAACGTCATTTTCCATACATTTCCTTTTTTCATGCGAATTTGATAGTAGCAATTCTTTAAATCAATATTAGAAAACAAGCATGAGCTATGTAATTCATTAAGCATATCATCTAATTGAGGGATTGGATGTCTATACTTAACTGTTATTTGGTTTATGGCTCGACAATCTACACACATGCGCCATTTTCATCTTTCTTTGGGACTAAGATTACAGGAATAAAAAATGGGCTAATACTTTCTATTACAAATCCCTTCTGCACCAGGTCATCAACTTGTCATTGAATTTCCTTTTTTTCCTTAGGATTGGCTCTATAGGCACGTTGGTTAGGAATAGAAACTCTGGTTATGAAATCTATTTGATGTTCAATGCTTCTTAAAGGGGGTAGTACATATAGTATCTCTTCGAGAAAAAGTTTCTCAAACTCTTGTAACATAGAAACAACCACACTAGGCAAAGTAGGGTCAAGGAAATTAGTAGAAAAATAAACGTCCTTGTACATAAGTACAAGTAGTGGCTACCTTGTGAACATAGCACTCTTCACCTCACTTTTTCCAGCAATTACCTTTAGTTTCTTTCTTTTCTCTCTTTCTTGAACAACTCTCTCTTGATTTTTCCTCTTAGCCTCACTTCCTTTCTTTTCTCTCATTTACTATTTTTTTCTTTTTCGTCTTGCTCACTAATATGATTTCCTCTTAATTTATACTCACTTTCTATTCTAATATGATCCTCAAGAGCTTGCAAAGGTTTAACAGGGTTTAGTATAATGATTCAGTTATTAAGTACAAAAGAGTAACAGTTTGTATACCCATCATGTCTAACCTTCCTATCAAATTGCCATGGACAGCCTAATAACATGTTTCCAATATGCATTGGCACCACGTCAGAAAGAACTTCATCTCTATATTTTCCAATAGAAAAAGACACTAAAACTTGCTTGTCCACTGTAATTTCTCCACATCATTTAGCCATTACAACTTCTATGATGTAGGATGCTTGAAGGTATCCAAATTCAGCTTATCTACAAACAAAGTACTAGCAATGTTAGTAGAACTACCATTATCAATAACATGTTGCAAACCTTGTATTCAATGTGACATTGAGTATGGAAAATGAGTTCACGTTGCTCCCCTTCATTTTCATGCTTGGACTGAATATTTAGTGCATGCCTTACATCCAACATATCTCCATGCATGAGTTCTTCAACATCAAGATCAGAACAGTCCTCCAATGATGGCATTTCATCATTCCTTGAACCAACACTCTCTACATCACCGTTCTCCAACACGATCACAGCCCTTTTGTTTGGACATTAAGAAATAATATGTCCAAGCCCTTGACACCTAAAGCACAATATCACGAGATTTAGGAGCAGATTTAGTTTTGGTTTTACCTTTAGAAGCAACAATCAAATCCTTTGGTTTTGCATTTCCTTTCTATTTCAAGGCTGAGTTAGTGTCTTTGTCTTTCCAAGTTGACTTCTAAGAAGAGTTAGAAGTTGAACCTAATTTTCTTGAATTTTCTTGTTTCTCAACCTTAATGGACTTATGTAGCAATTCCTCTGTCTCCACATAATGTTGTAAGTTTACCACTTCAGCAATCTCTTTGTTTAAACTACCTATGAATCTCACCTTTGTTGCCTTTCGATCCTCCTCTATATTTGTCTAATCATGGCCACCTCCATCTCTTTGAAGTAGTCTTTTACACTCTTGGGCCCTTGAACCAACCCTTGAATCTTTCTATGCAAATCTCTTTAGTAATTGGCTAGGTATAAATCTCTTGCGCATTACCATCTTCATTTCTTCCCATGACTGAATTGGTCTCTCACCATTCCTCCTTTAATTTATCACTAATTGGTCCCACCAAATAATTGCATAATATATGAATTCAATAGCCACAAGTTTCACTTTCTTCTCCTCAAAGTAGTTATGACAGTCAGATACGTGCTCAACCTTTTTTCCCACTCCAAATAGAACTCGAGATTATTCTTTCCTTGAAAGCCTGGAATCGTCATCTTTAAGCTGTCTAAATTGTTATCCCTTTTGGAAATGTCCTTCTTGCCTCTTCTAGATTTGGAATCTTCATTCTCTGATTCGTCTTCCTCTCCCTCCTCAAACACATGACTTCTAGTAAATTTAGAAGCTGATGAAAATTGAAAATCTTCCAACTTGGTGTTCAACTTCTTAAATTGTTCACTGGCAGCCTCCATAAACAATTTCATGTCAATTTCATATTGTTATCTTTTGTTACTCATGTTTATTACCTGCAAGAAAAAGTTAGTAGTAAAACAAAATAGGATCGTCACACAGTCACTCACGTGTTTACACTTTAAATAATATAAGTTTCACTCAAATTTCTCTTTATTTTTGGCTTTTTGCGATGCTGATCTCACCACTCTTGTCTTTTTTTTTCACTCAAGCCATCACCCCAATTTATGTTCTTAAGAGAATCAAGACTAGCAAATCAAGAGCAGTAATCGGTTAGCTGACAGCAAATCTTAAAAGTCATAACTTTAAAAACTTAGCTGAGGCAAATGGTAAACACAAAGAAAATAATAATTAAGGAGTCAAGTAAACAAGATAACTTCAAGAGGAAGCAAAAGACATGCAAAAGAATGCATTCTAACACAAAAATAGGAGTGAACAACTTATAAATACTCTATCACGCATGAATTGTCTAACAAAGAGAAGAGCACAAAATTATTCAAGAATTAGGCATGATATGGAATCAATTAACTAAACTCAGAAAAGGAAACAAAATATCTTATGAATACTTGTCTTAGAATATGATTCTTTGATTACAAAAATGAATCAGATTGCAATCTTAATAGATAACTCAATCAGATGCAAGATACACAAATCAGTTCACAATTTATCTTTTCTTTTCTCTCTTTTTGGTTTTGTTTCGTGTTCTTTTGTTTTGTTTTGTTTTTTTAAACATGGTTTTCTTCTTCTTCCTTTTTTTGGGAACGAACTGAATCAAAATGAAAAGAACTATTTGACCTTTAAAAGATAGCAACAAAAGGATTGCAATGAATCTGAAACTGAACTTAGGTAAAAGAATGAACTGAAATTGTAAATCACAAGGACTCCAACAAAGGACAAAGGAAACAAACACCAAACAATGATAACGAAAGGATAGAAACCTGATTTCTACAAAACTAAGTCTGAAATACTAAATGATACAAACCCACTTGGCAACCTGCCCTAAGAGCTCTTGATCCATTTGTTATACATGCCCAGAATCCTAGAAAATAAGTTGAATGAACAGATTAGAACCTTAAGTAAGCTAAATCCTTAAAATCCCGATCTTAAGATGCCACAAAGGTTGATCACTCCCTTGATAAGTCAGATTTGTATTCCACCAAGAACACAAAAGAACAAGCAAAGCTTGCTGAAAAATAACTCAGTTTTTGTTGATAGTGATGATCTCATAACACATGAGATGGCCCTTTAAACAACCATTTTAATATACTAATCCTATAAGGAAAGGGTTTTCATACCTATTCCTTGTTCATACTTAATTAGGAAAGACCTAAATAAGAAAGGGAATCCTTAATTTGAGCATACAAATCAGTCTGAAATGTGGATATGTACTAAATTAAGGAAACAGTCTGATTTATCAAGATATGAACGAAATTATTAAAGAACAATTCTTAATAAGGCCTTATTCACTCAAAAAACGTAAATTTGGGCTTAATTAAATCAACATAACCAGCCCACTTGTTGACTGCATCTTAATTATGCAGATTGGGCTTCCTTTAAACCCATGCGTGATGATCAGCCTTGAATCTTAGATTCCACGCTTAGTTCACCATGTACTAATTCTTGTTCAACATCTTGTACATGAAGATAATAAATTAATCTTGGTAATGCTTTAGCACCTTCAATAACAACCTCATTTTCTTGTATCTCCATGATTAATCCTTGTAAAGCTCTTTCATTCATTTTCTTCTTGTTCTAGTCATTGGACCTCCAATTCCTTGCAATGGGTCTCGGAAAAATTTTTCAGCATCATTGGAGCCATTCATTCAGCCTTTTGACTCCCATCAAAGAACCATGTAATTCATCAACCATATCATCCAAGCTAGGAATGGGATAGTGATACTTTACCATAATTTTGTTGATAGCTCTACAATTAGCACACATTCTCCATGTGTCATCCTTCTTAAGCACAAGTAGAATAGGAACTACACACGGACTCAAACTTTCTCTCACATACCCTTTAGCTAGCAACTCCTCAACTTGCCCTTGAAAGTTCCTGTATCTCCTCAGGATTACTCCTATATGTTGGTCAGTTAGGAATTGATACACTAGGAATGAAATCAATTTGATGCTTTATTCCTCTAAGTGGTGGTAAACTATTGAGAACTTCATCAAGAAAGACATCAACTAATTCCTGCAAAAGTGACATGGTTGCACTAGGGAAAGATGGGTTAAGATCATTGGTATTAAAATAAGCCTTTTTGTACAAAAGTATTGCATTGGCTATTTTGAACAAAAAGCTCTCTTAACCTCACTTTCTTTTGCATAAAACTTGGTTTTTTCTCTCTCTTGCTCTTGAGGCTTTTCCTTTTCTTCCTTTTTTATGATTATTGCCTCTGTTTCATATTCAGTGTTTCCTATGCATTAAAAAAGAGTATCCATTCTTGAATCCGTCATGCATAACCCTCTTATCAAATTGCCATGGTCGGCCCAAAACCAAATGACTAGCATGCATAGGTATAACATCACAAAGCACCCCATCATGATACCTACCAATGGAGAATGACACCAGAACTTGTTTATTAACCTTGACTTCCCCGCACTCACTCAACCATTGAAGTTTATAAGTTCTAGGATGCTTAGTAGTAGGTAGGTTTAATTTTTCAACCATAAGATTGCTTGCTACATTAGCACAACTTCTCCCATCTATAATCATACTACATACCTTGTCCTTGATCTGGCTACATGTGTGGAAGATGTTGTCTCATTGTGCTTCATCCTTCATCACATGCACATTCAAAGCTCTCCTAGTGATAAGGATTTCACCAAAAACTAAATACACTTCATCATCACTCGCCTCTAATTGTGGCATGCAATCATCATTTGTTTCAACTTAGTCTCAACATCACCATCTCCCCTTAAAACCATCACTTGCTTATTCAGGCACTGGGATGCAATGTGTCCCCATCCCAACCACTTAAAACATTTAATATCTCTATTTCTCAAGGTTTGGGAGCTAGACTTACCATTATCTAGGCTAGAACTAACATCCTTACTTTTAGATGATTCAGACTTTCTCTTAAGATTAGCCATATCATCCTTCTTGCTCTAATTCAATTTCTAAGAAGAACTCGATTTCTTCCCAAACCGTATTGATCATTATTCTTTGAGTTGCCTCTCAATCTTGATGGCTATATGTACCATATCCTCCAGCTTCACATAATGTTGCAACTCTACCATATTTGCAATTTCCTGATCTAAGCCATGCAAAAATTATGTCATGGTTACGTCTCGGTCCTCCTCCACATTAGCATTAATCATAGCTATCTCCATCTTCTTGTGGTACTCCTCCACACTCTTAGATCCTTGGGTTAGGCCTTGCAACTTCCATTACAAGTCCCTATAGTAATGAGATGGAATGAATCTTCTCCTCATAATAACCTTCATCTCCTCCCAAGTTTCAATTTGCCTCCCGATTTCCTCTCTTAGTTAAAACAAGTTGATCCCACCACACAATAGCATAGTCAGTAAATTCAACAATAGAAAGTTTTATCTTTTTCACTTTAGAGTAGTTGTGACAATCAAAGACCAACTCCACCTTCTTCTCCAACTCCAAGTATGCATCAGGATGATTGTTGCCCAGAAACCATGGAATCTTCATTTTAATGTTTCTAATATGAGACCTAATAGGAACTTGTCTTAGAGAACATTCAACAAGATGGAGCTATGCCTAAGAATGCTAGAATCAAACACACACACGGATGCACTAGAAACAAAATTGAAAAGATAGAAATAGAACACAAAGAGAAAACGGGGTTAGAGGAATGTTGGTCAATGGAAAGAACCATAAAAAACCTTGTCTCTTAGAACCCTAGCCTTGGGATGCCACAATGAAAGACTAGGCCTTTGATAAGTAAAGTATTTTTAACGAATATAAAGAAAGAAAAAATGCTCTGAATAATACTCAATATTATTTTTGAATCAATCTCCCTTCAAAGAACATAGAGGTGCCTATTTATAGGAAAAACCTTTTTAAATTAATGTCCTAAGGCAAAAACTAAATAAAAGGAAACAAATCAACCCCTAAAATAAAAGGAAACAAAATAAACATAGAAAAGTTTTGACTAGATGACCTTATTTCAAGGAAAACAAAAAGGAAACTAATTAAAACATGATCTGAACATACTGGACCTTATGGAGTCGTCCTTCTCTTTATTTTTAAGTGGCTCATAGTTGTCACATGGTATTTTACGTGAGTTCTTCCAATTGGACTCAATGTGGGCCTTTTGACACTTCATGATGGGCTTTGAGGTGTAAAATAATGCCTCTTGGACCTTTATGAGATGCAATTTGACTCAACAATATGGGCTCTATCTCTTGAAGGTCTTGGATCAAATAATTCAATGCTTACTTTATTGCTTTATTGCTTTGGCCCTAGCTCTTATCATTGGGCCTCCAACATCTTGTAATGGATCTTTAGGAATATTAGACTTGAATGTTGGGCCTTTGATATGGGAATTTCATTCAGCCCCTTGCCTTGTACATTTAGACTTCAAATCTGATCCAATTTTAGCTTCTAAGCCTCCTTTTGCCAGCTCATTTCCATGCAAGTCATGTCCCGAGCTTCCTTGAGGCGGATCATACTATGTATGCTTCCCTTCTTATCTTTCACATGCCCATAGCTCTCCATCATTCCCTCCCTCCTCGAAAGGATTCTTCCTTGAATTTACAGCATCAAAAAGGGATAAGTTACATACATTGCATGTAGTACTAACATTACCATAGGAGCTAGGCAAATCAATTTTATAAGAATTATCATTAATCCTTTCTAAAAGTTGAAAGGGGCTATCTCCTCTTGGTTGTAGCTTAGATTTCCTTTGTTCTGGAATCCTCTCCTTTCTCAAGTACACCCAAACCCAATCACCGGGTTTGATACAACATGCCTTCGACCTTTATTGTCTTGCTTTGCATATTGTTCATTTCTCCTCTTAATGTTGGATCTAACTTTAGCAAGCAATTCCTACTCAAATTTAACCTTTTTCACACCATCAAGGTTAGTAAACTCATTAGAAGGCAATGGAAGAATTTCTAAAGGATTAAAAGGATTAAACCCATAAACAATCTCAAAAGGAGAAATTTGAGTAGAAGAATGACTAGCACGATTATAAGAAAACTCAATGTGTGGGAGACACTTTTCCGAATTCTTCAAGTTCTTTTGGATGATTGAATGTAATAATGTAGATGATCGAATGTAATAATGTAGTCTAAGTGATGGAGAACCATGGGTATGTGAAAGATAAGAAGAAAAGCATATATGGTGTGAACATCAAGGAAGCCTAGGATATGACTTGCATGAACATGAGCTTGCAAAAGGAGGCTTAGGAGCTGAAATTAGATCAGATTTGAGGTCTGAATGTGCAAGGCAAGGGTCTGAACGAAATTCCCATATCAAAGGCCCAACATGCAAGTCTAATGCTCCTAAAGATCCATTACAAGATGTTGGAGGCCTAATGACATGAGCTAGGGCCAAAGCAATGAAGCAAGCATTGAACTGTTTGATCAAAGATCTTCAACAGATAGAACCCATGTTGTTGAATCAAATTTCATCTCATAAAGGTCCAAGAGGCATTGTCTTACTCCTTGAAGCCCAGCATGAAGTGTCCAAAGGCCCACATGGAGTCCAATTGGGAGAACTCACTTAAAATACCATATTACAACCATGTTCCACTTAAAAGTACGGGGAAGGACGTGATCTATAAGGTCCAATATGTTCAGATCACATTTTAATTAGTTTCCTTTTTGTTTTCCTTGAAAGAAGGTCATCTAATCATCACCTTTCTAAGTTTATTTTGTTTCCTTTTAGGGATTGATTTGTTTCCTTTTATTTAGTTTCTTCTTTAGGACATTA
>JAOTAY010020107.1:0-13428 GCA_025629805.1 Erythroxylum baracoense
ATAGAACACAGAGGACAGACTACGGACGATAAGTGGTCAACGCAGAAGATAAAAGTCAACTGCAGAAGATAGAACACAGACCATAGGCCAAACACAGAGGATAATAAGAAGGAGTTAACTAGTTATATTAGTTGAAAAATATCGTCTGTGTTACTGTACACAGACTTCGTCTGTGTTACTGTTCACAGACTTCTTCTTTGTTATTGTTCATGGACTTTGTCTGTGTTACTGTTCACAGACTTCGTCTGTGTTACTATTCATGATTTATCTTCTACCCTATTGTCAACCCTTCAGAAGATACAAGTGGTCTTTGAGGTCTTCATGAAAGTTGTAGGTCTTGAAATCCTCTTTCAAACTATCTAAAGAAACCCTATATTAGATGTCTATAGAAAAAGTTATGCTAATAGCCCCGAAGCATGTACATATGTAAAGTATGGACTCACCAACGCTATTCCTTGAGGTATTCAGGTTGAAATGGATAAATGGACTAGTCGACTATCATCGTATTAGTAGACTATTCGAAAAGTGGAGCTGAGCTTAGAAAGGGGAGTTTTGAATGCAAGTATAGTTGATGAATGTATGTTATCTGAATGCGATCGCCGGACTCCAGAAACGGGGTCCGACACCTTATGGTATCAGAGCAAGAAGATGAACCGATAATGATTAAGATGTTCTGTATTGAAAATACCTCAAGTCTTATGATTCTCTGCAAGAGTTGGACTTCAGAAACAGGGTATAACATAAAAAGTACTGATACTGTGAATGTATATCAAAAATTTGGCTTCCTTGATTTTTCTGTATGTCTGTGTGTCTCACACCTGCAATGGTTCTTCCTTAAGTAGACAATTTTCTTCAACTAGCCGTTACTTAATCTTTGATATTATCTCTGCTGAAATCTTTGATATTTAGACGTTAAAAAGGATGTTCTGTCAAGGCTGAATTAGTAAGATCCATTTGGATGTCACGGAACCATTTCTAAAAGTTAAGTTTATAAACAAGGTTCTTGTAAGAAAGAAAGCAATTATTTCATGATTTTATTTCCTTTTAAGAATTCTATCGTTGCCTATATAACGAAATAAATCTAATTTGATTTTTGAAGTATTATATAGTTATCATCAAAATTATTAATCATAAATCTGGAGCTAACATTACGAACTCTACATACTGATAAAACTATATTCAAAATAAAAATATCAACGTCATGGTTATGTTTGTTAAAACTATTCAAATTTTAAAACCAAATTCATGTGCATCTTTAAATAAACAATTTTAAAATTTGAAGTTGTATTTTAGAAAATATTTTTTCAACCATAGCTCCCAGTCATGTGCAAGTTTAAGCAAATGGATAGGAATAACTTCATTTTAATTTTTTTTCAACTGCAGCTCCCAGTCGTGTGCAATTTTAAGCAAATGGATAGGAATAGGGAGATATAGGAACAACTTCATTTTTAAGTGTTTATTTATTGATATGAACATCTTTAAAATTGATTTGGCACTTTGAAACACACTCACACAAGAAAGAGATTATTCTTAGTTGCAATTCTTTTGGACAAGATTTATGAGCTAAAAAAATAAATAATACAAATTTGAAAAGTATGAACAGATATAATTAGAATTCTCATATAGATTAGGCAACATAACTTCTAGATGTAATTTGAACCTAAATGTTAGGAAATATTATAGATAATATTATCATTTTTATGTTAGCAACAGTCTTATGAACGTTGGAAGTACTAAAGATCTTGGCTACTTGTCAATATTAGTTTCCATAGGGTTTTAGAGTTTAGTTAATTTAATGGCATAATTACATTATTAATGTCTTCAGAAATTGATGCTATACAACACCAGCCTTAAAGTCTCGATTAATCTTAGAGAGACACTGCAATTTCATTCCACTCATCTTTTTATCTTGCTTGTATAGAGAAATGACTAATCTTTGTCATTCCAAGTTTCGCTTAACCGTAGATCTAATATTAAATAATAATTAGTAACCAAAAGATAATCAAATTTTAAGTAGTCTAAATGGATTTACTTTAACTCATTCACAGCTTAACATGATAAATTTCTCACAATACATACAACTTCAGACTATAATAGCCCAATCTGGAAGGAGCTAATCCTTTGCACACAAAGGTGAAAATTTTACAAAATCAAAAGTTTACGAACCAAAATTATCAGTGAAAACTTGGAGCAAACTTCCATATCAGGATTACTGTGAGGTCCCTTTCTCCCTTTGGCAATATACAACCATAGAGCACTTACTAGATCACCTAATGACGTTATGAACATTGACTATTCCAAGGATTAGAAAACTAGGACAGCTTTGGGTTTTGTTGGCTAATTGATAACATGCAGTGGCTGAATGTGAGCATGAAGCTTGCATTCACTCTTAGGGATGTTAGCTATAAGCTAAAATTCCTGGCTGATCCAAACCAAGACATAAAGAGTCGACCTACGGAGTCATAGATAGTTATTTGGACATAAGGAGTTACATTCAACTGTCCATCTGCCTTGTCTTTTGAATTTTCCTTGTTTATAGTAGTTATTTTACATGGTCTACAGGTTACATAAGCATTTAAATCCTCCAGACATAGTATGCTCTAATGTACCTCATATTTCTAAAATAAAAGTCCCATATTTACCAAAATTGTGTTGTTTCCTTTCTTAATTATTCAAGGTGTTTTAATTATTTTGCACAATTTGGACTGCTTGCATAATATGATCTTTTTTTTACATATTTGGGTACAATTTGCTCAATCAAGTGGGGGACTTGATTGAAATTATAGGGCACAAGATTGATGAGTTTCATAGCCTTAAAATTTATCCTATAACTTGTTGGTATCAAAGTCAAGTTTGATATTTTTTTAAGTTTGCTTTTCATATCGGACAAATTTTTTTGTGACAATGGTTGGGCATCAAAACCTTAAAGCAATGAGAGAAAGGTTGGATAGGCTAGAACATGGAATTGAGGCCATTTCAAAGGATGAAACTCTGAATTTTTTTATTATGACTAGATCACCTAGACGAGGCAATCCATGTATTGCATCAATGAATGGATGTAATGTTGGTAGAAGCAAATAGGAGAAAGATGTCTTGGCTCTCATTAGGAATCATGATGCCATAGATGGTAGTGGCATTTGGACAAGGTTACAAGTACCTAAACCTAGGCATATTGATGATGTGAGAGATGCAAAGATTTTGAAAATTTTTTATTTTGGACATACTGCTAGGTGCAGGAATGTGGTAAGCTTAGATTGACAAGCAAGTATCTGTTGGAGATGCTAAATTATGGTGGCATGCAAGTTTCATAGTGATCTAAATAGTAGACACCCTACAACGGATATGTCAATAAACTTACATCCAAGCAAGGGGAACCTCTAGTTCATCCAATCGTAAGGAGAAATTCAATCATTAAAAGACGACAAAATTTGGATGTGCAGGTTGAATAATGAAGGAATATATGGTGATAATGATAAGGGGAAGGCCAAATTAAAGGAAACAATGGTGCTTATAGTAGTAGGCAAAAGAACAAAAGTATTGGATCCTATATTTGCGTTTATGCAAGGGAATGTCCCAAGTGAGAATAAATCAATGCAATGGTGGCTGAAGATGAATGAGAGGGTGAAGTCGCCACCTTTATTAATACTCTCCAGTTGCTAAACACTATAATGAAGGAAAAAAGTGACACAAATGCTTCATTGATGCATTTGTAGGTACATATTAGTGGGATGATTATGATTGCAATGGTGGATATAGGTGCTACATACACCTTCATTATGGATCAGATGGCTGCAAAATTCAAATTACAAGTAAGCAAAAGTACTAAAAGATTAAAGACAGTGAATGCCAAAACTAAAAATATGGTTGGAATGACATACAATGTCCTTTCAATAATAGATGGATGGAATAGAAAATGTAACATGATGGTAATTCCTTTGGATGATTTTGATATTATTCTCGAAATTGATTTCATATGACCAAAAAAGCTACAATTTATCCACATTTTGGTGGGATTATGTTCATAGGAGAACTAGGCCTTTGGTTCATCAAATATGGACATATTGGTACAAAGGGAAAAGACAAACAGAAATCCTCCTTCATTTTAGCTATGGTTGTAGAGAAAGGGCTCAAGTATGGTAAGGAAAATTTTCCTGCAACAATGGTGGAAGTGAAAGAAAGACATACTATGGAAGTCCTTCGCGTAGTGATTGAATTGTTAGATTACTACAAGGACATAATGCCTTTGAAGTTGCCAAAAGAACTACTGAGAAGGGCAAGTGATCATCAAATTGAACTGAAACTAGGAGCCAAACCTCAAACCCAAGTGTCATACAAAATGTCTCATATAGAGCTCAAAGAATTCAAAAAAAAAGGGAGAACTATTGCAGGCAGGTTACATTCAATCCTCCAAAGCACCTTATGAAGTTCTAGTATTATTTCAAAATAAAGTAGATGGGTCTTTATGGTTGTTTTTGGATTATAATGCATTTAACAAAGTTATGATAAAGAACAAATACCTGATTTCATTGGTTCAAGACTTGATGGAAAGATTGAGTAAGGCATCTATATTCTCTAATTTGGATCTACAATCTAGCTATTAGTAGGTAAGAACTGCAGATAGTAACCATTTGTGTGACAAGTTATAAGGCTTAAGAATTTGTAGTTAGGCCTTGTGGCTTGACAAATGCTTCTGCAATGTTTTGTGATCTAATGAATGAAATTTTATATTAGTACTTGGATGATTTCATAGTGGTTTAATTGGATGATATAGTAATGTCCAAGAATATCTTGGTGGAGCATATTTCTCATTTGCGATAGGTGTTGGATCGTTTAAGAAAACATAAACTATACATCAAGATAAAAAAAAAGTGAGTTTGCTAAAGCTAAATTCAAGTTCCTAGGACATTTGATAAGCAACCTGAAGGTGAGAATGGATCTTAGCAAGGTGCAACAAAATTGTCGATTAGAAAACTTCAAATAAAGTTTATGAGTTGTGATCTTTCCTTTATTTAATAAAGTACTATCATTGGTTCATATAAGGATACTAAAAGAAGATGACACCACTCACATATCTACTAAAAAATGGAAGGAAATGGGACTAGTCAAATCATTACTTAGCTGCCTTTGAGAAGTTCAAACAAGTGATAGTGTAAGAGCCCAGACCACTCGCCCACAAATATTGTCTGCGGGTGGGTGGTTTGGGCTGTTACAAATGGTATTAGAGCCAGTATCTAAACTGGTGTGTTAGCAAGGACGCTGAACCCTAAAGGGGGTGGATTATGAAATGCTATATCAGTTGGAGAGGAGAACGAAGTACGCCTTATAAGGGTACGGATATCTCTTCCCCATAGATGCATGTTCTCAAGTGCGGGAAAAGCAAAACTGTGAGGGCTTGGCTAGGCTAAGGCCTAAAGTGGACAATATCTATGGGCGGGTGGTCTAGGCTATTACAAACGGTATCAGAGCCAGTACCTGGACCGATGTATTAGCAAGGATGCTAAGCTCTAAAGGGGGTAGATTATGAGATCCTATATTGCTTAGAGAGGAGAACGAAGTACGTTTTATAAGGGTACAGATACTTCTTCCCCATAGACACATTTTCCTTAGTGCGGGAAAAGCAAAATCATTAGGGCTTGGCTGGGCTAAGGCCCAAAGCGGACAATATCTGTGGGTGGGTGGTCTGGTTGTTACAAATCTTGGCCCAAAGTAGATAATATCTGTGGGCGGGTGGTCTGGGTTGTTACAAATGGTATCAGAGCCAGTACCGAACCGATGTGTCAACAAGGACACTGAGCCCTAAAAGGGGTGGATTGTGAGATTCCATATCGGTTGGAGAGGAGAATGAAGTATGCCTTATAAGAGTACCAATACTTCTTTCCCATAGACGTGTTTTCCTGAGTGCAGGAAAAAGCAAAACCATGAGGGCTTGGTTAGGCCAAGGCCCAAAGCGGACAATATCGTGGTTTGGGCTGTTACAGATAGCCTAAGAACCAATTTTATGATTGCCTAACTTTAAGCTTCCTTTTGAAGTTTATAATAATGCATTAGATAAGGCAATTAGGGAAGTATTGGTTCAAGAAGGACATCCTGTGGCCTTTGAAAATAGAAAATTGAATGGGAAGGAAATGGTTGCGGTAGTTCATTGCTTAAGGGTTGGCATATCTACTTATTAGCTCCTAAGTTCATGGTGAGAACAAATAATATATCAAACACCTTCTTTAAGGTGCATAAGAAGTTATTGGACAAGCAAGCTAGATGGTAAGAATTCTTGACTGAATATGATTTCATATGGAAACACAAGCTTGGATGGTATAACTAAGTGGCAAATGCAGTTAGTTGAAAAGAAATTGTGGCTGCACTCTATAACCTATCCAAAATTGAGGTAGATTTTATGGACATAATCCGTCAATGTGGGAAGCTAGATGGTACATATTTTCAATTAGTGTAAGAATTATATGATGAGGTTACTAAACAATATTGGCTTAAAGATGGGTTCTTTACGACAAAGGGAGGCAGATTATATATTTTTTATTTTAGTGGATTGTGAAGATAGTTGATGAAGAATCACATGATTCTCTATAGGCAAGACATTATGGTAAAGAAAGGATGATGACACTCTTATCTAGAGCATAGACATGGCCACCAATAGAGCAAAATGTTGAAACTTATTACAAAACATGCTTGGTTTGTCAACAAGAAAAAGTAAAGAGGCAAAAGGAAGCAAGATTACTCTAACACCCTATTTCAAAAAACAAAATGGATGTCCATTTCTATGGTTTTTAATGGAATTTTTGAAGATAGAGGGAAAAGTCTCAGTTTTGGTTATAACTGATCATTTTTCTAAATATGATATCTTCTCAGCTACGCCAACCTCTTGTGTAGTAGAGATAGCAACTAATTTATTTTACCAAAATGTTGTCAAAAATTTTAGTATTCTAGTAGATGTGGAAAGTGACAGCGATCCACGATTCAACTAGACAGTTTTGGACAATATTGTTAAATATGATAAGGCTAAACTCAAGTTTTCTACTACTAATCACCCTCAAACATATGAGCAAATTGAAAGGGTTAATACACTACTAAAACACTACTTAAGAAACTATGTTAGTGCAAGTCAGAAAAATTGGATGAATTTACTGGATAGTGCATAGTTTGCTTTTAGTTTTTTTCCATCTTTTGTAACTGAAAAAATTCTCTTTGAGTTAGTCTCAAGGCATCATCCTTTAACTCCATTGGAGATAGCCAAACCGTAGCTTAAAGGCAAGTGTCCTATTAAAAAGACAACCTTTAGAAAGCTATGCGTAGGATGGAGAAGTATGACAATTAGCATATGCATCCTTTGGAATTTATTGTAGGTGATAAGGTGCTACTGAAGCTTACACCTTAAGTATAGAAGAAGATAAGCGGAAAGATGGAACACAAAGGCCGGATTCCTAAATATGACGGTCTATTAAAGGTTATTAAGAAAGTTGGTAATGTTTCTTATCAACTTAACTTACCTGAAAGTTGAAAGTTCACCCTATGTTCCACTTGAGTTATTTATGCAGGTTTTATCATGATGATTCTGAATAAGAGAGGAGCAAACAAAGGCATGCACCTCTAAACATGCAAGTCCTATATGATAATGAGATTGAAAATTTTCTCGATTATAGGCTATTGGGACACAAAGAAGAATTGACGAACTGAATTTCTTATGAAGTGGAATGCAAAGATGTAATGGATATAAATTGGGAGAAGGACTCTTCTCTATAGATTTGAGTATAAGATCAAGAAAAACTTAGAAGACATCCCGATAAGGATGTCAACTCCCTTTAATGGGGGAGGTTTGTGAGGTCCTTTTGTCTATTTGACGATATATAGCCACAAGATACTTACTAGACCACTTAAAGACATTAAGAACATTAACTATTCCTTGTATGAGGAAAGTAGGACTGCTTCGGGTTTGTTGGTTAATTGGTACCATGCAGTGGTTGTACATGAGCATGAAGCTTCTGTGCACTCTTGGGGATGTTAGCTATAGGCTAAATTTCATGGCTGATCCAAACCAAGAAATAATGGATTAGCCTAGACAATTATAGATAGTTATTTGGACATAGGCAGTTACATGCAACTATCTAACTCCTTTGTCTTTTGAATTTGACTTATTTATAGTAGTTATTTTATATGGTTTATAGGACATATATACATGTAAATCCTCCATAATTTTTATGCTTTATTGTACTTCATATTTTTGCAATAAAAGTCCCATATTTACAAAAATTGTATTGATTCCTTTTTTAGTTATTCAAGGTGTTTCAATTATTCTACACAATTTGGATAGCCTGCATAATGAGATCTTGTTGAATCAAGTGAGGAGATTTGTTTGCAATTATAAGACACAAGATTGATGAGTTTCATACCCTTAAAATTCACCCTATAACAACTACCTTACAACAAAACTTATAATTAAGCTCATTAAGTGCAACAAACAGAGAAGAACCACCATGTAATAGCTTATTCGAATAATTAACAAGTGTAAGAGTAATTAAATATCTAAGGAAAAGTAGCTAAAATAAAAAATGAAAACATGTTGGATTTGGTGTTTCTTTTAGGCAAGTCAATGTCAAAATCTCCATCGCCATTATAGAACTTCTTCCAGTGAGGGTGCTTTTTCAGAAAATTGTCTTCTCTTCAATAAGAACTCTTTTGGTCATCGGGAAGTACTTGTAAATAAAGATTGTCATGACAATCACACTAAAACTAAAAACTAAAAACAAACCGAACTTCACATGGCAAAGCATTAGTGTGAAGTTAAACTAAGTACGATCATAATTACGATAATAAATCTAAATAAAAAGAAAATATTATGAGTGCAATTGTGATTAAATAAATATTTAAACATAATTATGTTCTGCAATTTAAAACCTTATTAAAAACACAAGTCAAAACATGTAAAAATCATATGAATCATGCATACTCTAAGACGATTGTTATTGAAGTAATGTTAGTATTTAAGAAAATTTGTGTTTTCCCCACTCCAAATTATATTATTATATAGATTTCGACTATATCATTTGCTTTCAATTATTGTAATCTGTATCATAATTTATCTTCATAAATGTTAAGCAATCTAGATGAGATATGATTTTACAAGTACTGTAATAAAAATTTTTTGTTTCTCAAAAGTCAAGTTGACTTTAAATTTTATAACTTAATGTATGAACGCAGTAAAACATAAATATGAAATATACTTTATTTTGTAAGCTGATATTATTTTTTGTAATTTCTATCGAAATTTTTTTGAAACTGATTCATTGTAACTACTGTCACTGGACATTTATCCAACCTCTACTAGTATCTATACGAACTAATTGAGAGCACTTTACAAGTAGTGTATAAAATGGTAGGCAAAAAGTGCTAACTTCTCTAGAGGCTACACCTATTTATAATATAGTTGGACTCCTTAGTAATTTAATTAAAATGAAATTCTAATTTTAAGAAAAATTAAATTATAGTTATAATTAAATTAAATTAAATATTAATTGAACTCAATTAAGATCTAATATCTCATACAGGTCTTTATTTATTAAATATATCATATTTAATACTAAAATTCCTTAAATTTATAATCAATTTCAACTTGATTAGATTGCCTTTTCTCTCATCCACTATAAACCCATTAGGTTTCTTAATGTATTGGCTATATATATAAATTATAACCTTAAATTGTATTTAGGATTAGATAAATCAAAATTATTTATTTTGTATTTAATTATCTAATCAAATTATTTATATTCATAGATCAAAATTGATGCATCATGACCACCTAAGTATTATGAATGTCAAAGTAATTTTGATTAACCTTTCCATACATTTTTTTGTATAATTCAATTGTTTCATCACACAATGTTTTAATAAAATATAACATAAAATTAATGTCTACTTTATTTGAGTCCAATCATATTAATTCTCCACCATTAGTAATTAATTCTATTAATGATATTTGAAAACTATTTTTGAAATATTCTTCTAACTTAGCTAAGGATTTTCAATCTAACCTTATTGAGAACAATAGAGCAATTTACTTAATCATTTTAGGTGATAAATTCTATATTGGTCACTCAACTACTTCTATATAGTTTATGTTCTATCTAATATAAATATTTTTCTTTGAGATGGAAATTAAAACTATTGTAGTTATCATATCTTTTTTTTAATGAATTACATAGTTCGACAAATTCAACGAATGATATAGTTATCGAATGCATCTAGGGTTCCTAGAGCAATGTGTTAGCTCACATAAGATAAATCTTTAACCCTTCCCCCTTTTATTTTCTGACCAAGCCTTAAAAATACTTAATTAGAAATCTTTTTCTAGTTATGTTTAGAAAATTAGAAATAAATTGATAAGCTACCATTGATAATAATAACTCATACATAATATCATAATATAGCAATCCTTGTATGAGAAACTTTAGAGATCTCAAGTCAAAGATCACTTATATAGTCATCATAATGATAATTTTTATAGATAAAGATACCACTCCCTCTGTAGATCATATTATGAGTCAAACTTGTGGTAGAACAAACCTAAGCTTAGACCAGGTCCTAATCAAAAGGTCCAGTCAATAATCAAAAGGAGTGAAGGCTTTCATGAAATTTGTAAAAGATCAAATGTGTTCAGAATGTGAAATTCACTGTGCATGCATAGATTACTTAAATTTTAATAATCAAAGTTAAGATATCGTATATAAATCACTTTCCAATTCGAAGTATAGATAAATTCTACACTTGATGGATTTATCATGGCGAACATTTTAAAGCTAATAATGTTAGAAGTTTTGATCCAGTTGATGAAGGTGATAACTATATCGATGTGGCTGATGTTGATAACAATACTGATGTAGATAATGGAATTCAAGAAATGTTGGAGGACATGGGGAATTATATGGAGACTATAAATGACAATAATATGCCTAATATATTTGGTAGAATTACACAAGATAATTTGAGAGTTTATTTAAAGAAGTTTAAGATGAATTATATTTGGGATGCTCCAGTTTCTCTCAACTATCTTTTTTGTGAAGTTGTTACACTTCAAGATATATAATAGGTGGAGTAATAATTCTTTTGATATGTTGATTGACTTGCTTAAAGATGTATTACCGATTGGCTATAATTAGCCCAAATCTTACTTTGAACATAGAAATTATTGAGTAACATAGGATTATGGTATATATTAATATATGCTTGTTATGATTGTCCTATCTTTTAAAAAAGAATTTAAGGGATCTTTAAGCGTAATTTGTGGTATACTAAGGTGGCAAGTGGATGATGGAAAAAGGGAAAAAGATTTCCCATAAAGTCTTGTGCTACTTCCCTATTAAACCATAAATACAAGGACTATTTATGTTAACCAAAAAAATTATCGATTTAAGGTGGCATAAAAAAGATGCATTGATGATAATGTCATTGTTGTGCTAAAATAAGTTTTAAAAATACCTAGGCTATCCTACTCGCAAGCATACGAGGTTGTTGTAGTTCATTACCCAGGGTCATCTCCCAAAGAGATGAAATTGATTCCCTTAAATTAATCTTGAACAAAAATAAAAAAAGATGCAGTCTTAAACATTCTATCCTGATTTGTTGAGTGAAGACTTTAAAAAAAACACAAAATTTGTTGGACCCTGTTTCCGGAGCCTAACTATCCGAAATATCAAAGACGTGAACGTATTATCCTATAAGGTTGTTTCCATAGGATCTCTCTTGCCAAAACCAATTCCGGCAACGAAATTACAAATTGAGTTCTTCGGAACAATTGTAGCTTCATATCTCTAGTTCATTATGAAACAATTCGCATAACTTTTGATAGAGATGTCGGATTGAGACCACTTATATATGGTTTCAAAGAGAAATTTGATTTCTACAACTTCCGTGAAGACCCCGAAGAGAGATTTTTTCATTTAGAGGGTCAAACTTTGCACATTTTTAAAACTATTTCTAAAAGGTCCGCCTAACGGACATAATGTCCCTCCAAAGGGACATTGGTGATGCTGGGGTTCCTCACAAACACGAGAAGGTCCATTTAACGGACCTAAAGTCCGTCTAACGGACATAGGGGTTACTCAAACCCCTCTAAAGCCTCTCCAAAGCTTCCTACATCCATTCTAACATCACATTCACTTATAACCTTCCTGTTTTCATTTCTTCTAAAGCAATAACACTCCCTAAACATTCAATTACCAACTTGGGTGCAGTAAACTCCCAAAACTCAACTCAAATGACTCATCACATACATAAACTCTCATCATTCACCATAGCTGTCATGTACAAACCTCCTATGCAACATCACCACTTAAAATGCTCATATCTCTCAACTCCGATACCCAAAATTTACATACTTAATAGCGTTGGAAAGCTAGAAAGATAAGCTACAACTTTCATGAAGATGACT
This sequence comes from Erythroxylum baracoense, assembly GCA_025629805.1. Classification (NCBI taxonomy): domain Eukaryota; kingdom Viridiplantae; phylum Streptophyta; class Magnoliopsida; order Malpighiales; family Erythroxylaceae; genus Erythroxylum; species Erythroxylum baracoense. The sequence goes on from JAOTAY010020107.1 coordinate 12,434, forward strand.
ATAGCTAATTCTACCTAAATCGATACAGTTTTTCCTTTGAATTCAAAAATAATTTCTACACCTATGGAAGACTTGAAATAGGAAATGTACAACTACCAAATGACTAAGCACATACACATTGGAAACTTCTTCAATTCTTCATTCATTTCCAAATCAAAATGAAGTTCATACATAGCTTTAATTATAAATCAACATTACATCAAGTCTTAACAAGATACAAAGTACATTGGATGCTCAATGTTCAATGTGCTAATAAAGCTATCCAAAAGTCTAGCCACTAACTTAATACAAAAGCTAACTATCTTGGAATTTGTCCAATGCCTTGCAAGGATCACTGATCTTCTCGATCTACACCTGAAGAGTGGGAAAATATTGGGTTGAGCTACATAGCTCAGTGGGTAATATATTTATAGCCATTGGCAATGAGCCACACAATCAAACATATATATATACATTCATATAGGCATACACTTCTTATCTTAATCTAGAAATGATAGTTCAGTAGTTACAATTTTAATTCACGTTTCATAATTCAATACATCATCTTATAAGACATATTGGATATGATTTAACATCAAAGCATCATACATAACTTCATCAAAGCTTAACACATCAAAGATGCAAATGCACAAACAAATAGCTTGAGGGTTCTGTGGAACAAAACAGAGAAACCGAAGTTTACTCTGTGAACAAAAAAATAAGTTCACTTTTTGGATCTCATGTGTCACAAGTGGGCAGTCGGGAGAAGGCTTATGTCAACGTGCACATGATTATGAAACGGTTCCTCTCACACCCAAACACAATCAAACCTCATGCTCAATTTAATCAATCACAAGTTCATATTCTCATGCTTTTTCTTCTTTCCATTTAATCAAAATGCCATGATGCAATTTCAAGGCATAGCATAATCATACTCAAAATTCAATCATATCAAAATGTCATACATCTTTTAATGCATAACATAGAACACATTATAATGCATTTTCCACATCAAA
>JAOTAY010020108.1:0-13420 GCA_025629805.1 Erythroxylum baracoense
GCCACCCTCGCGGGGCACGGATCCGGGTATCACTGTCGATATCGGGTTCGGGTTCGGCGGGAGTGGGGTGTTACACCTTGGCCCAGCCAAGCCCTCATGATTTTGCTCTTTCTACCCTTGGGAAAATGCGTCTATGAGGGAGAGGTTTCTATAGCCTTATAAGGCCTACTTTGTTCCCCTCTTCAATCGATATGGGAATCTAACATTCCACCCCCTTAAAGGCCCAGCGTCCTTGTTAGCGCACAGGGGGTGGATCCAAGCCTGTGAGCTAGCGAGGATGTTGGGCCTCCAAGGGTGGTGGAATGTTAGATTCTCATATCGATTAGAGAGAGGAACAAAGTAGGCCTTATAAGGCTATGGAAACCTCTCTCTCATAGACGCATTTTTCCAAGGGTGGGAAGAGCAAAATTGTGAGGGCTTGGCTGAGCCAAGGCCCAAAGCAGACAATATTTGTGAGCGGATGATCCAGGCTGTTACAAATGGTATCAGAGTCAGTACCCGAATCAATATGTCAGTAAGGACACTGGGCCTCCAAAGGTGGTAGATCCAGGCTTGTGTGCCAAAAAGGACGTTGGGCCTCCAAGGGGGTGGATCCAGACTTGTGTGCCAATAAGGGCGCTGGGCCTACAAGGGGGTGGATCCAGGCCTATGGGCTAGCGAGGACGCTGGGCCTCCAAGGGGGTGGAATGTTAGATTCCCATATCGATTGGAGAGGGGAACAAAGTGGGCCTTATAAGGCTATGGAAACCTCTCCCTTATAGACATGCTTTCCTAAGGGTGGGAAGAACAAAACCATAAGGGCTTGGCTGGGCTAAAGCCCAAAGTGGACAATATCTATGAGCGGGTGGTCCGAGCTATTACATTAAAACAAACCTAACTTCACAACAATTTAAATCTAACTACTAAACGTGGTAATTTATGGTTATTAGCTTGACCTTCATCCTTTAAAACTCAGCTAGGATCAATTTTGAGCGGCTTGCTTCCACCCTTTTTGTTCAACATCAATTTTCTAGCCTATGAGTAAGTTATAAACTATAAAATGATCAAAAGGACAAAATTGATAAAATTATGAAAAAAAATTAATTTCAGCAATGTCCTTTTCACTAACAAACTGTCAATAAAATAGAGAATAATGAAACTCCCTGAATTGTCTATTAAATCTAGCAGTTTGTTTGGTAAAAAGGTGAGCTACTCTAATTAGTCCCTTTTCTTCTTCTTCTTTTGCTTCACAAATATAGGCTTTCATAGTTTCTTCAAAATCGATGTCCGTTGTCAACTGTTCTTCATCCTTATGCTCTTTTGAAGATTCGACATCATTAACTCTTATGAATGTTATTCTCGATGGGTACAGTAGAGGAGGAATATAGGGAGGGACCTTATTCTTTTCTTCATCCTTTTTTTGCTTCTCTTGGTCTTCTATAAAGTGGGTTTCAGTTAGCCTATCTGTTAGTTCTCCTAACTCTTTCCCACTCCTAAGTGTGATAGCCTTAACTTACTTTCTTGGATATACTTCTCTGTTGCTTGAAAAACTTCCCACACTTTTGTAGATAACATATTGGCAAGTTGTTCCACTTGACCCTCCAAGTTAAGAATAGAAGAGGCATGAGTCCTTATTTCTTAGTCAATTTTCTCTTCTAACTTCTTCTGGGCCTCATCTATACTTATGAACTTGTCCATGATCTTGTCTAGTTTGGAATCATAGTCATTGTACTTATCCTGTTGATATCCATATGACCCTTGATTTTTAAACTGAATCTCAGTATTATTAGACCAATGAAAATTTGGGTGGTTATGCCACCTCGATTGGTATGTGCTAGAATAAGGATTGCTATCTCCTTGACCAACTTGTGCTCCATTAAAGTTGAATTACTCCACATTGTTGTTTTCCCCTAAGAAGCAATCGATTGAGATATAGCTTTCTTATCCACATGACTCATATTCGTGCTGCATTGTTATGACTAGAAAGGAGGAGGTGGCTTTTAGGCTGTTCAATTGCTTGGTTAGGTTGTCAATCTCAGTCTGTAATGTTGACATTGAATTTGCAGCAACAATCATTTCTCCTAGGTCTTAAAAGGTTGACTGCTTTCTACTTCGTTCAGATGTCCAAAGACAATTAGTGTATGCCATGTCTTCTAACAGATCATGTGTTGCTTCAACTATTTTCCTCATGAGTAATCCTCCAGCAGCTGCATCTATAGTGCTCTTTGTGGGTGGATTAACTCCAGTGTAGAAGGTTTGCAATAGGAATTCGTTGGGTAGGTTATGCTAAGGACAGCTCCTTTGCAACTCCTTATACCACTCCCATGCTTCATAAAAAGACTCCCTATCATTTTGCTGGAAATTGATAATTTCCTTTATTAGTCTTGTTGTCTTGTTTAGAGGGAAACACTTATCTAGAAAAACTAGCACCAACTACTCCCAAATTGTGATGTTGGCTGGGTGGAGAGAATTCCACCAAGCCTTGGCTTAATCCCTAAGGGTAAAGGGGAAAAGCCTAATTCTAACCGCAGTCACCTTTCTGTCACGATCGCAGCCTAAATGCCAGGATCGTGGCCTGGATCAGACCTCTCTGTCACAATCGTGGCTTGGGGAATGGTGGCTCATATCTCTCTATCACAATAGTGGCTTATTGTGCCACGATCGTGGGCCATAGTTTAGGCCCGAAAGTCTCCGAAACTTCTCCATTCTTCACCGTTGACCCTAAAACACTAACAAACACATCAAGTTACCTCAAAAACATAACACTTAAGCTTAAAGACTCATACTAACTATAAAAACACTTAAACACATAAACTAACACAATTCTAACCTAAACACACACTAAACACTCAATTTAACACTTAATATATGACAAATTAAACCATAAAATATTATGCAAATCACAACTATCACCCGGTATCCACAACGGGTATGGGACAATAAATTGGGTTGATAGGCGCTCGGTCATAACAAAACAAAATAAGAAAGAAATTACATGTGCATTTGAATATACAATTATACATGTATCATATGAATGATTGTGATGAAATTATTGAATTGTTCTGAAATTGTGATGTGCAATGTTGGTATACAGTACTTGTTGAAATATGACAAAATGTGATGTGATATGCGATACTGAATTTTGTGATATACTTGCTGAATTGAGTTACGTAATTTATTTTGGTGTTCTGACTTGAGTGAGCACATCAATGATGGTACTGAGTTCACAAACTCATCAACATTGTAATGTTGATTTTCAAGTTCAAAGGAGATCTAGCTTCTAAAGCGATCTAATAGAATTCTAGTGTTGTTATTTCAAGGACAAAAATGGCTCAAAGGTCTGGTCAGTTGATACTTGTGAAGTCTAGATAGATGTCTTTTGTATTAGCATTCCATGTTATGACACACATTGTCTCTAGTGTGTAATTTTTGTACTTTATGATGTACTTGGATTGAGTTCAAAATTGTTGTGTATGGTCTACTTGAATTTGGAATGTTAATGACATATATGACTTATTATAGTTGTGAAGGAAATAAATATTTAGAATGCTTAAGTTATATTGATGCCTCAGACTGTATTTTTGTGATTATTCTAACGTACCATTTCTGTAGAGTTATATCCTCGACTATCAGTGGATATGTTTGGGCATATGCATTATAGGTATGGTATGTTACAATTTCCTTGCTGATCGACCATTTCTTCTAAGGTTAATATTTAATGCTTGCATCTTTTATCATTTTAGATACCAAGTCTCTATTAGACGTGCTTTGTTCATCAACACAAAGTACAATATTTTGAGACTTACGAATTTGAAGCATAATTCTCAGTCTATTGTATCTTTCACTTAGTTGAACAATTGTCAATAAATGTTATGTTTGGTTGCTTTTGGATGGTCAACACATAGGATGTTTCTATTTCAAATAAGCAACATTTAACAATGGCCTAAATGTTGTGTTTTAGCTTGTTATTAACTAGATGTGAATCAAAGGCATAAAGTAAACTTTTATATTGATGAAGACTTCTAAATGTGGTTATAATGACAAATTCCTTTGGTTGTCCTAAAATATTTTTTATTATGAATTATTGGAAGTTTAATTATATTATTGATTATCAAAATTTTAAAATAAGAAACTTAAATTTGATCCTGTATAATGATAATAAAGTAGTTGAATAAAATATCTAATGAGATGAGCTAAAGTTTACTAAAGAAATTGATAATTTATCAATGTAGGTTGTATACTTATTAGATTTACAATAGAGATACCGAATTATGTTATTATAAATAGCTTTTGGGCGTGTAAGTAAGCCTTTGTATATGTTATAGAAATAGAGGTATACAAATGAGATATGATATATCCTATATCATTAAGATACTATTGTTGTTTCTCACACTCTTATGTTTTCATTCATTATAATAAGTCTATTAGATAAGTAGGTAAAATAGGATTGGTAACAATTTTTGTATTTTACAAATCGATAATCAAACTTATTTACCTTATTTGGGACCTTTTTAATTCCTTTCTTTTAGATTTTCATATCTCCCTTTAATTAGATAGTTGACGACTCCATTAAACCAATTTCAATATTCAATTACCATCTCTGTTAAGGGCACACTTTACAGTTAATTACAATTAAGGAATTATGCAAATTACAAAGGTAGAATATGTTCAACATATTGATTTATTAATTTATTAAATTCAGACATCATTACTCATATGGTTAATTAACAAAAAAATAAAATTGATTGAATTTTACAATTATACTGAACTTTAAAAAGTAGGAAAAAATACTAGAACTTTAAATTTTTTTGTAAAAATAGCTCGCTGCAAGACTTTGTGTTAAAATGGATGCCAAGTGGAATTAATTTTTCATGTTAAGTATTAATTTAATTAATATTAAAGAAAACAAAAATAACAAAATCTAACCTAATCCTTTTTCCCCATCTTTTTCTCATTTGCCTACACTGATTGTCCCGTCTACCAACCCTAATTATCCTGTCTCTAGTATTAAGGTTTTTCTCTCAATAAACATTCTCTTCTTGTCTCTCTTCTCTTATGATGCCACTTTGTCTCTCACCAAACTCTCTCCTTGTTTCCATATTTGCAATTTAACATGCGTTTTGGAGTAAGCTAATTACACTTCTTCATTCCAATAATTGCATATTCCAATAATTGCAATTTAACATGCGTTTTGTTCGATTTCAAGTTTTGTCTATGATTCATCTATTTTTGTTTCTATATTTGCAATTTTTCTATTTAATATTTTTTATATAAACTCTTAAATTCTTATAATTCATTATGTGAGTGACTTTAGGTGTGATAAAACCTTCACTTTCAAATTTCTTTGCTAATAGATAGTGGAACAAACTCTTGCGTCTTTCTAAATTCTTTTTTTCTTCCATTTTTTATCTTGTGGCCTGTTAAGATAATTGCAAGATTAATATAGGAATCACTTTTGGTAAGGAGTCACTTATGGTAGGGTGACATTTGTATTATGGTGAAACTATCCTTAAAAACAAATGACAATGGAAGAAAACAAATCACTGTGTCTAAAGCTTGTTCTAAAATTTTGTATATTAAAAATGTTGTATATTATACTTTTGGATATCATATATTTACTTTTATGTAGGAGGCTACATTTTACAAGTTGTTATTGGGGATCAGTGACATATGAAATGTCAATTGTAGAATATGTTGTTGTCTTTGATACCTAATGCATTTATAATTTATAAGAATTGCATTAATTTAAATAGTTTTGAGATAAATAGTAAGTAAATTATGTTTATGAGAAACTTTTTCATTGAGGAAAATAGTGAGGAAAAGTTGGTCCAATGATGGAAAACACCTCCATATGCCTTATATAAACATGGTTGTATACTGCATTTTCACTTTCCTTTTTGGAAGTAACAACGAAACACAAAAAAAAAACTTGAAGTAAAATAGTCATCCTTCCTCTTTTGCTAAGGAAGCTCTATAAAAATTATAATCAAGCTACATAAACTATTTAGGTTCAAATGAAACAACTTTGGTGCTTTGTTCTTTTCCATTACTTAATGGCTTAACTTAATTACACTTTAAAAGATGTAAGTTATTTATAGGTTTGATTTTCCATGTAATATATAAGAAAAAAACAAAAAAAGCTTTTAGTTTAATGTCTACTCTTCAAGCTTATGCCTCTTTTTATTCCTTTTGGGTAAATGGAATGTTTTCTTCAGAAACTGATTCACTACAATATTATTTTTCAGTGTAGCACCCTTAAAATTAGTTTGCCCCGCACTCACATTTCTTATACAGCTAGTTTTACAAGTTACAATGCTAAAATCTTCCATTAGTTGCTCTGTAAATGTATGATTATATTTTTGAAAGCATATCTTATCTAATTTTTTTGTTCAATTTCTACCCCTTGTACCTATTCAGTTCATGCTTCCATATTAGTATTATTAATTTATTTGTTGAAAACTAATTATGTAGTTATTTGTAGTGAAGATGTTGGTAAATTTTGAATTTTATTATTATGGGGTATTAGAAAGACATGAAAACAATGAATATGTTAAGGGTAAGATTAAAGGGAAGAAGGAAATAGGTGTCGATGAACTTAGCATACCAGTTTTAAAAGGAATGTTAAAAGATAAAAGACATAGAGTAGTTTCTATGTTTTACGAATTTGCTAGTGATTCGATGGGATGCTTACGAAGTTAAGCTTATACTATCATAAGGATATGTTGGTAATAAGCAACTGTATGGAAGAATTGAACTACCACAATCTTAAAGTCTACTATAAGCATGGTTATGAGAATCCTGCAATAAATGGTGAAGAATTTGATTGTAATATTTGCATTAACTTTGAAACAAATACACAATAGAATGTGAATATGAATGATGAAGGGTTGTTATACGTGGAAAAAGATTATGAATATTTCATTATTATATAGATGAGTGAATATGTAGATGATTCAACTAAAGATGAGATATATGTAATTGATGATAAAGAATATGTTACAGAGAGAACAAATAAGAAGAGATGTGCCTAAAATAGACATAGTGGGTTTGAATGTGACAAATTTATGGATTGGATTGGAAGCAGTGGAAATGACTGTAATGAAGATGGTGATTATTCTAAAAATCCACAATGAAAGGACCCATCCTTGGGTTCTCCTTCCAGAACCCGAGAGGAATCCTCTCGACAACCTCACGGTAGCCCTCGAATCGATATCTAACACAACTGAAGGGTTCTCAAAAAACCAAGTAGTTCAACTGTTAAAAATCTTTCATACTTTAAAAGTCAAAAATGCGGAAAGTAGTGGGAAATTGTTTTCAATCATTTTACTAAAAATTTTGACAGCACAATGACTATATTTTGACCTTCCCAAAATTTTCAAAAACATTCATATCACAATTTAAAACACTTATAATATTTCATATAGCATCTCAACTTCTAAAATGGGACCTCAGGTTCACATCTCAAATAACCACAAATATATATATAAGTCTTTGCATTTTAAAAAACATCGTTAAGGATTAAAGCCCTCATAGTTCATTAAGTAAAAGAGGTTTACAATCTCAAAGATATTTACAAGATCACACTTTTAAACCCTTTCCAAAAATACTTTACAACATATAAACAAGTAACTATGCCAATTATACATGGATAGCAGCACCCAACGATACAACTAATCCTACGGTGGAGTTTTAATTATTGCAGCACCTGTATGCATACCTGTGGTGGTTTGTTTAAAAACATAAAAATAAGAGTAAGCTAAACTAGCTTAGTGAGTGTTAATCAGTTTACTAAAAGTTTAAACTTTTAATAACAACATAACTGAAATATTCCCATACAGTAGTAAAGCTTATGGTAAAATACTTATCATAATAATTCATTCGTGGATCATAACAATTGGCACTCAAATAACATTTCGTAAAACACAATTTCAATTTTTCTGAAATACTATTTCCAAAAGCTTTTTCCAAAATAAACTCATAATATAAAAGTTTACTTTTTCCTTAACCAATAAACAATGGTGGCAATAAGTTTTCTGAAAACTTTTATACTGAAAATAAACTAACCACTAGAATTGATACCGTACGGTGCCTCTCAAATTATTTTTTAAAAAATAGTGGCAACATTATTATTTCATGATTTTTCTTATTCAATGTAGCCTAATACAAGTTTCTTTACTATACGGTACACTAGGCCCAAGGTCACGAAACTGGTTCTGCATCGCTTATCCGTGAAGTTAACCACTAGTTATAAAGTTAGTTTTATATTGCTTACCCACAACAGGTTAACTGTTATAGACCAGTAGTTACGGAATTGGTTCTACATCGTTTACTTGTGATTAGTTAACCACTATTTACAAAGCTAGTTCTACATCGCTTACCTGTAATAGGTTAAGCGTCATAAATATACTGGTATAATAACATGTATAAAGCCTAGCGGTGTATTATAGGCAAAAGTAACTATTACATTTACGACTCATCTTATTTTCTAAATCAAGTATTTAACGATTCATAATTGAATTATTTCAATTTAACTCCCAATCATAGAGATTTTAACTTTCAAATTAAAACTTATACATTGCCAAAGCATACACTTATGCTAGCAATATTCACTTGGAAAATATCATTTGCATAAAACTCAACATAAATATTCATTTCATGATCAAATGAAAACCATTTATATAAACTCAATTTAAAGTACACTCATAACTAGCTAGTCTCCATAAATAGAAACCATTTGCATAAAATCAATTTAAAGGACACTCACATGTCATCAATTCTTTTGTAAAGAATTTAGTCATATAAAACAATTTAAATACACTCACTGTTTTGCAAACTTATCTCCAAGCGCACTTACATGTTCGGTGCCTCTCCTTTACCTACACAAAACGCATTTTGCTTAGGCATTTATTTCTAGATTTGGAAATAAGACATTAAAACTATAGTTTGGTTTAACAAATTTGAGATTAGTATTTAATCGCATAACATATATGCTAATCGTATTTCTACTTACTTCTGTAAGCTAAGCTATTGGTCTCTGATTCAAAATATAACTTCAAAAATCACTTAAATATCATATTTTACCCATTCTAACTTACTAATTTCTTCAAAACACAATCTCACCCAATTTAATTCACCATATCACAATTATGCATGATGAGTAACAAATTTGACCCTTGTCCAGAATCCATACCTCCGCTTGTTCCTTAATTTTCACAAATCAAACATTCGAATTAGGTTTTGAAGGATACATTTGTTCCCCTATGTCTTTAGTTTCCACAAAATCAAAAATCATGACATTTTAACTTCTAAAGCATGAAACATGTACCAAATATCACAAACTACTTCAACATATGGACAGTATTAGGTTACAATAATTAATCTTAATTTTCAATATCATTCAGCTAAAATTAGGTCTATGTCTCTTCTAGAGATTTTTAATAATATGTTTTAGGTTTCAACTCTAGTTGGAATCACCCAATTTTGAGGTCTATAAACCTATGACAAAATTTCACTAAAAGTGGCTATCTCTTTTATCATATTCAACCAAAATTGACTTTTGGATCATACCACACTAAAAACCTAGGCATGACATATTCTCTCAAGCTTAATTTCTTGATTGATTTTCTTGTTTTAAACCCATAAATTCTTCCAAACTTATTATCTACTCCATGGAAAATTAAAATCACCATTGATCTTATACAAATCCATTCCATGTAAAACCCACAAAACTATAAATTTTGGTTAGGAAAACTTACCACTTTCTTTTAATCTTTTGGTCAAAACTATAACACTTTGTCTTGATTAAGCTCTCTTTAAATCATGCTCCAAAACCCATCAAAATGGCAACTTCCTTTTTCTCCTTCTTCTTGGTCGTTAGTTACCCTTCCTTCTCTTCCTTCTCTTTTATTTTTTTGGTCTGTCACTTTCACTACATTTTTCTATTAATGGCCAGCCATCCACGTCTAAAGAAGATGATCATTTTGCTTAATTACAAGTTTGCCCACCATTTTCATTATAATTACGCCTTTATCCTTAATAACATCTTATAATTACAATTTTACCAAAATGTCTCATATTTACACTTTTATCCCTACCATTTGTTACCATTTAATTGGTTCTCTTTTAATGACTCATCAATCCACTAACTTCTTGTAAAAATATCAAATTCCTTTTAATGAATTCAAAAAGACCAAATTGTTCATTAATGCATACAAAAAGACCAAATTGCCTTTTAATGTATTTAATTCACCACCTAACCCAATTAAATTATGAAAATATCCCACAGTCTTATTATCAAATTGACCATAAAATGCTTGAATTATGGTCAATACTTATTGATTGAATGCTTTAAAAAATTTTCAAATGGGTTTAAAATCCTCAATACCCATTATTCTCCAAAAAGGGCATTTTAACCCTAAACTTTCAGAATTCCCAAAATCCATCTGATAGGACTTATTTTCGATCCATTTCAATGTCATTAGACTCTAATACCTGTCCTTGGCCTGGCCCGGCCCTGGGCCATGGTGGCCCGTGGCTTGGTCCATGGCCCTACTGACCTGGATGGGTTGGCCCGCGACCTGGCCGGGCTGACTTTGACATCCCTAATGATAATTAATGAGTTTACCATGCACATTGATAACATTTGTCCAAATGCTTTTAACACTGTGCTTTTCCAATTGCTTTTAACAAGTTTATCGTGCACATCTTGTCCTATGCTTTTAATGAATTTTTCGTGCAAAACATCTGTCCAAATGCTTATATGCGTACAACATCTATCTCTCATTTGTTTTTAAATGTTTAAGAAACAGAGACTCATTTCTTCTATTGTATCATTTTTCAAACGCAACAAAATATACAAACCATAACATTGTCATTTTTCAAGTATGATGTGAATGCAAACCTCGCTCTGACATCAAATGCAGGATTGCAATCATGTATTCATCTATTGCATTTCAAATTCATACTAATAATAAGAACAAGCAAAGACAAATACTTGGAATTTATGATGATTAATCGGTAGTGAACTTCGAAAATATGAAGTCTTTATACACTCTACACCGAGATATACATCCTGCTTTCAACATTTGATATGACTATGGAAGATTTTGAAGAACTCTTTCTTCAAGAATAGAAAAAAACAAATTTGTCTCTTTCTCTCTTGTTTTATTTTAAATGTTAAGAACACAAAAGAAGAATAAAAGAACCTCCTATCATACTTTGCTCTTTGCTTTTCGTTTTTATGTAAACGATGCAACAACGAGAGAGACAACAACCTCTCTTCTTTAAATTTTGATAAAACATAAAAAAAAAGAGAGTCAATAGCCTTTATTCTTTTTGTTTTATGTAAACGTTACAACAACAACGAGAGAGACACAAACTTCTCTTCTCTTTTGTTATTATTTTGAACGAACATACACCTTATCTCTTCTCTTCGTTTCAAACAAAATAGTGGTAACTCATCGTTTTGTATTTTTTTGTTTTTTAATAAAATAAAATATTTTATTATTTTATTTATTTATTTTGCATAAGAGAGTTTCCAATATTAATTATATTTTCTGTGTTAGCAAAAAATATAATAATATGTCATGTAGATTATTTAATAAATTATCTCATAATAAATTAAATAATCATAAACAGGAAATATTACACTCATAAGTGTGTGACCACACAGGTTCATCACTAAGCCGGTAGTAATTAATCTAATTAATTACTAATCAAGGTTGACGTCTAACAACACTTCTCAATGACCGGATAATGCGAAGTAATAACCTTACAAAGACGAAACCTAATTAAGGATAATGTATTATTACCTTCCATCATTACAATTCCAGATTATCCTAAGTTATAGTTTAACTATCAAACCCTATTAGATAACCAACTATATTACATGTCAATCATTAATGATTGTTGAATGACATTCATTACCTAGAGTCGATTGATCTCATCTTGACTCCCCAGTAATCAGATAGGTACTTAATTATATCCAATAACCATTCAAGTAGCATGTTTACACACCAGGTGTCTGATATCAAAACATAATAGGTGACTTATTGATTACTATGATGATCTCAGATTAAAGGAAAAATATACATTTAAATTCTTATGAGAATATCCCACTTGACAGTTCATAGGTAATATTAACCATTGGAAATTTTCAGTTTGGTCAATTCAATAATCATATCTCCATATTCATCATCTATATATGTAACTTAGTAAATGAGATCTACTAATATCTATCCAGTAGATACTATTATATACATATTGATCTAACTAGATCATTAAAGTCCTTATTTGATGATCCTACAATCAATAACACTTTTAGATTAAACCTTAAATACTTGACTCTTATTATCATAATCTCCATTATGATGGCAAACGTATAAATTTAATCAAGAATTTATCATATTAGGATAAAAGCAATAAACATAATATGATAATATAATCATTTATCATGTTATTCAACAAAGTTAATAATCACAAAACAAAAATTTTCACTATATTATATAACGATTGGGTTATGGGCATAATTCCAACACAACAATCTATTTTTTTATCAAAAGTGTTTAACTACTATACCAATTAGTTCTTTTATTCACTAAAAGTGCTTAATGACCATACCAAGGGGTTGGTTTTCTACTAAATATGTGCTAAAGAGTTATTTTCTTATGAAAGATGTACAACAACCTTATTAACGAATTGTTTTCTCTACTAAAAATATACCAACGGGTACCGAAATTACACAACGCTGTGTTATTGGATTGTTTTTTCCACCTAATTTTCAAATACAAAGATAATTAATCCTTTAGGTAGGATTCAAATTTAAAAAAATTTTAGTGTAATAAAGAAATTGAATTCAAATATTTAAATTAAATCAAAATTTAGATTATTAATTATTAATTTAAATTTAAGTCTAAAATACATATCATCATCCTTAATTAGACTAAATCCAATGCAGCTTTGAAAGGTACAACTTAGGCATCCATCCAGAGAAATGGATTCCGTACCATATCGGCCGCCGATCAGTACGAAACAGAGGTATATGATACTGGGTTTAAATATCAATTGGTACCGGCCGATATTTATATTGGTCAGTATCGAAAATTTTGAAAAATATAAAGACTAAGTTGTAAAATTTTAAAAAATTTTAAAAATTTAAACTCCCTCCTGCCATATTACCCCCTTTTTTTTCAAAACTTTTTTAATTTGTTATTTAATTAAACTTTTATTGTGATTTTTTAATTTTTATTTTAAAAATAAAGTAAATATTTTATTACTAACAATAATTATACATTAAATAAAATTTAAAAATAAATTATTTTATTTAAATTTATTTTAATCTTTTATATAATATTTATTAATAAATATAATAAAAATATTTTATTTTTAAAAATAAATAATTTAAAATTTATTATTTATAAACTAATATTTATTTTATATATTT